>MU385907.1:0-52487 GCA_022497145.1 Rostrohypoxylon terebratum | reverse complement strand
CAAACCCCCCCCCCCCCCCCCCCCCCCCCCCCCCCCCCCCCCCCCCCCCCCCCCCCCCAAAAACTCACGGGATCTTAGGAAATGCAGACGCGTCGACGACTCTCAACCCATCGACCCCGCGCACCTTGAGCTGCCCGTCCAACACGGCCATGGGATCGTTGTCGGCGCCGATGGGGTTCGAGCACGACGCGTGATGGCCCCACGCCTCGTCGCGCACCCACTGCTCGATCTGGGCGTCCGTCTTGACGCTCTCAGGAGGCCAGACTCTCTCGACCTTTCCCGCGCCCTCTCCCTCGCCGAAAGCCTGCACGCCGTCGAACACGCCGATCGCCCACTTCATGCCCTCGACGGCGGCCTTCAGGTCCAGTTTCGCGAGCGCGGAGAGCGCGGCGCTGCCCTCCCCGAAGCTGTGGAAGGTGATGCTCGGCGTGTCGCGCGGGTCCGCGCTCGTCAGGTTGACCGTGCCCCCGTTGTTCCGCGAGTGCGCCTTCAGCACCAGCCACGAGAAGTAGTTCTTCGCCGTCGGTGTGATCACCGTCTGCGACATGCCCGGGAAGTAGCCCTGGAAGAGCCCCGGCACGCCGCCGGCCCACAGGTCGTGCGCGGGGCCCGCCACAGAAGAGCGTGTCCAGAGACCCATCGCCAGCCCGTTCGTCGCGTACGGCCCGTGGGCGAGCACCGCGGCGTCGCTGCCGTTGCCGTTGATGGGGGCGTGTGCTGTTACGTTGTCCGCCCAGGACGCGTAGCACGGGTCGTCTGCCGTCGTGATGAACGTGCAGTTGCCGAACAGCGTGAAGTTCTGCGGCGCCTCGGCCGACACCCCGATCTCGTACCGGTCCTGCAGGTTGCCGCCTACGCCGGGCAGGTCTTTCACCACACTGATGTTATGCGACTTGAGCTCGGAGGCGGGGCCCACGCCGGACAGCTTGAGGAGTTGGGGGCTGTTGAAGGTGCCTCCTGCGAGGATCACTTCGCGCGAGGCGGTTACGGAGCCCGGTTTACCCTTGTTGGTGGATTTCGCGCGCGGGTCCGCGCGATACAGAGACTCGCCGTACAGATACTCGATTCCGGTAGCCTTGGGCTGGGAACCCTTGGTGTCAAAAGTGACCTTCGTGGCGAGAGTGTGCAACGCGACATCGAGTCGGTATTTCCTCGACCCGTCGGCGTTTTTCGCCGTGGCAACTTGGTACACCAGGTCTCGGGGCGAAGATCGCTTCCAGTCAGGCGAGCTGATCGATAGGGGTATGCGGCTAAGCGTGTCGGTGGTATCGCGGTCCGGCGAGTTGTTGTTGATGTCATAACCCAAGAGCTATCTCCCAGTCAGTGTCGGGGAAGTATGGCGAACTAGCAAGGGAGAGTGCGCATGCGTATGCGTATGTGAACGCGTATGTCAAGAGCAGGAGTATGTGTTGGATACACACCTTAGAAAGGTTTGTTGCGATTGTGTCTGTAGAATTGGATGGCAACACCTGCTCGAAGAGATTAGTTCGTTGACTCCTTTCGTTGACTCCTTTTCCTAAGCTGTGCACTCACTTTCGTGGCAACGCTACCAACAGCATTCTGGATGCTTTGAAGGAGACTACTTGTCTGAAGGCCCATCGAAGATGTTGCGGATAAGAAAATGGAATCCATTTTAATATCCGGCGAAAACATCCCCATAGGTTCTATTGTCGTCGACAGCCAGCCGCTAAACCCATGCGCCTTGGTGACATCCTCCTGGGCGGAGAGATATTGGTTATTCTCGATCATCTTAAAATATCCTCTCATGTTCTGCGCGTCCCACTTTTGATCCCCAGTCAGATTCTTGATATATTCCCAGTCGTCATTCGCAGGCAAAACAGCTAACAGGGCTAGATGTTCTGTACAACCCCCTAATCCGCCGACACGAGGGTAATAGTTTCCAAGCATCTTTGAGCCCTTGGGTGGGTTAACGCCGCTGTAATATTCGCCATTGGGAGTGAGATACGTAAGCTTTCTGTCTCGTTTGGTCTGGGTCTCGTTGGCGTAATGACGCACGAAGTAACCCCAGTTTAGCTCGTTTCTTTCAGATGCCCCTATGTACAGAGACGGAACTTCGACCTCGCGTATCGCGCCATAGTCGCCTCCGGCTTCGACGAGTAGTACTTCAACAACTTATATTAGCTTATACCATAACTAAAATGTATCGAAAGTTATGGCAAACCACTAGCTTAAAGAGACCTGAGAAGGGGAAAAGGGGGAGAGCAAACGATAGAAAACACTTACCACTATGGCCGGCGAGCGCCAAACGAGCTGCAAGGGGAGAACCACCTGCCCCTGATCCAACGATAATGTATTCATATGTCTTGTTTGTCGGAGGGTTAGCTGATAGTTGAGGCCCGTTAGGCGGGTAGTCGTTTTGCACAGGGGTACGAGCAACGGTAACGTCTATCGCGGCACTGTAGAAGTTAGGATATGTCTATTTCATGGCATCTGGTTATACGGACTCAGCTGCTGCGAGGGAGACAAATGCGTCTAGAAGTGCGAGAGATGCTGCGAGTCTCATCTTGTCTTGATATTGGAGTTGGAGGTGCTCGGTGGAACTTCACATATCGTTTCAGAAGGGTCACCTCCTCGGCCTTTTTATAGTAACAGAATAGGGAGGTCATGGTGAAGGAGCCAAAATGGGTTCTCTTTCTCAGAGCGACCTTGAAGCGACTTAGACCACGCATAATCTCAGCCCTTAACCCAAGCTCACGAGGGCTCAGCTCGAAGGAAGAGGCCATGATTCCTGTCATCTTGAGATATCAATTCAGATAATAGGCGTCTGGTAGGGGCATTCGTTAGAGAAGTCTCGGATTTTTTTTCCCTTTTGCAGGTGGGAACTATCACGGGACGCCGTAACAGGTAACTGAATACAGCACTCTCACAACATAAGGGTTCCCCTCATAATGAGGTTGAGATAAGGTGTGCCTGGAGTTACATGCGGCCGTCACACCGAGCTGGGATGTTAACCTTTCTCGCAGAATGCTGAGCGTAGCAGCTGACAACCCTGCACAAGGCGAGACATGCTCTGTAGTATATTTCTCCAATAGCCAGCATCCGCTTGATGCAACATAGGATCGTGGGATTCTAATAGATGTAAGCGTTCTATTCAGGACATACAGGACTTGGATAATACAACCTCACCTATACTCTGCCTTATCGACTACTTACCTACCTATTTACTATCAGATCATCGGTCATGATGAAGGATCCATATCCTATGACACCTGGGCAAGCCACGCTTTCGCTAATCCCAGGCTGTGCAGCGAGGACGAGCCCCTTGGCTGCTCGCAGCATATCCCATATATTTGAGTATAGGATACTAATTATCATCTTCAGCGTTGAGAATTCTATGGTTCTGTAAGGTTGACACTAATGAGAGAAGCTGAAAAGAGGTCATTATTCCGAGGCACTTGAGAAAGACACGCCAATTCTAGGACGCGTAACGCGTAGCTCCTGGGCTAGCGCTCCGTGTCTACCCAGGTCTTAGATACTAAATCTATCATCTATCTCTTATAATTGAGGCCTGCCGGGCTACACGTATATACCTAGAAACATACATCCTTACATAGGTAGGTAGGTAGGGAGGGAGGGAGGCATTCTTGTGTTGACTATAATCGCCACTGTTGTTACCTAGTAGGCAATTACTTACCTGGTATTGCCTTTGGTTATGAAGCGTGACCCGAGTAACGTTGTCCGGGTAGACACCTAGTGAGGGGTGTCTCAGCCCGTCTCGAAAAAAAGTACGGTGACCTAGACATCATCGGCAGTAGATGTCTGAAAAGGAAATGGTGTACTTTCATGAACGCCATTAACGATGCCGAGGTATAATGAATCGTGATCGTACGCCTCATGCAGACTGATCTAGATCATTATAGGCAAGGGAGGTTCATCTAAAGCTTTTGCCAAGGCCATAGGGCCGGCTCCGCTACGGGAGCGAGATATCGGAATCTGAGGCTGAGAATGAGAATGAGCGATGCACCCTTATTTAGAAACCGCGTGGCCCCCTTAATGACTTGCTTGGGTTGGGATGGCTCGATACAGAAATAAGTGGACAAAGGGAATGATGGATGCCAGTTTGGGAAGCCTTCTTACTATGCCCAATATGTATAATACGTATAACTACTTGATAGTACGCTCTGGGTTACCAAGCTCCAAGGGAGGTCATTTCAATGATAAAGGTGTTTGAGTCGCGCTCGGCTAAGTATCCCTTCACTTTGTTGGTGCACAGCAAAGAGTTGGACAATGGCCGCTCTTGGTCAGGGAGCACCCAGAGAGAATCGTTGCCCAGTCTCGAATAGCCCAGTTCAGTCGGATAGGAATTTTGAAAAAGTCCATCGTAAATGAGAATTGAGAATTGGAGGTTGCGATTCATGCCGACTTTGGATGAAGCTTAACCCGCCGGTGTCTGCCTGAATGCTGTGGTATTAGTGGCTTACTATGTATGTCAGATTCAGCATCGGAGTCCTCATTATCCCCCCATCCAACCTCGCGATTTTGGACTAATCATTGAGCTGTATTCCGTAATTCCGTACGTCGAATGGTAGAGATCCTAGGACCTAGGACGACGTGGCGGTCAACCAAGCATCAACGAAGTTCGGGCCAACAAGGGCGCTAAGTTGCTTTGAGGAGTAATGTAAGCATGAAATTGGAAGACCTCAAGGCTGAATACGAAAACATCACGAATATGTATGGAATATGTATGATTATGAGAAAGGTGAGAAATAAGATATGAGAGTAGGTTGCGAAGAAGTACATATGTCATATGTATCTACTGCGGTCTACTGCGTACCAATGTACAGTAGGTCCTAGGTGGGAGTATGCATTAATATACCTACCTAGTACCTGGGCATCCCTTCCTTTAATTTTTAGAGTTCGTAAATATTAAAGGGAAGAGAGAACGATTTCGGGATATATTGGATCACTCTATGTAAGGCTGATCAAAAACAAGAAGGTGGTCCCCAACAACGATGAGAAGTTAAAATTAGAGTTCACACATGGCTCTTCCCGTTTGCCTCTGATCCCATCGGGCAAAAGCGGTTAGAGTTTAGAGTAACCTTCCCCAGTCTGTCATTCGCTATTAGTCGAAATCCTAAGCGCCGGAAACAACGTAACCTACATAGTAGGTCCTAGGTCCTAGGACGGTAGGGCCTGACGTAAAATTTAAGAAAGATGGAAGATGACGGACTTTCCGAGGACCATGTTCACTAACTGGAGGCTAGCGAGATAAACGGCTAGAATTGGTCATGTGAACACGCAATACGAACTTGGTTTTCTCTTCCATCATTAATCGGGCGATTCTTCGCTTATCGCGAGACGTAAGCCGCATGTCACTGGCATAGGCATCAGGTAGTCTTTTTTTTATCCGGTGGCTACAATTCAAGTCGCCATGTCGCCCCATTCGAGGAACTGGTGATTCGGAACACAAAGATATTAGAAAAAAGAAAAGAAAATCCAACGAGTTTAGTAGGTATAGTTCAACTCTGTGTTCTATATTAGTGAATAATAAGAAGGCTGTGCCTCTTTGACTTCCTAGCTCTCCTGACTCCTAACTCCTGGCGGCGTTTCGAACTCGAACCGACCGATACACCGATGCCGTTCCTGAGGGAATGCCGAGAGGAATCAATCAATCACTGGATTAATTGATACAATTGGGATTGTTTCAACTATAATACTAGAATACCTGATTGTTGTACAGCATTCCGTTCTGGGTAGGACGGTTGCTGGGCGTCATGCGTCATCTTTGATGCACCACTAATGATCTCTCTCTGTCGTGGTCCGTGGAACTGGCAGGCTATAGGCTAGTAAGCTCACCGAATTTAGACCGGTCGCATTTCAAACAAAAAAAAAGAGAAA
Source organism: Rostrohypoxylon terebratum (assembly GCA_022497145.1). Taxonomy (NCBI): domain Eukaryota; kingdom Fungi; phylum Ascomycota; class Sordariomycetes; order Xylariales; family Hypoxylaceae; genus Rostrohypoxylon; species Rostrohypoxylon terebratum. The sequence goes on along the minus strand of MU385907.1, from coordinate 46,628 downwards.
AATAATCGAGACGCTCGTGTTGGTAATGATGCCAATTCTTCACCTTGTCGTCGCAAATGAAATAGTTTCAACTACCGATAGCTAAATCTACTAGTACGGTAATAGATGTAATAGCCTATGCGTCCATACGAGAATTATTGCGGTAAGAAGGCAGAAGGCTCAAGGTTCAAAGATGAAAAGGCAATCGCAGTTCGCGCCAACACTTCTGGGCTTGCAGAATTTCTTCATGCGCCTAGTTGATTCTGGATTAGCCCCGCTATCCCTGCTCCTTCGGTGCATTTATCCCGTACCTGACATAAATTACTTACGCTGACAGGCTGGTACAATAAGAAGCCACCACTAAAGAGAAAAGACCCTTATGCAGGCTGAAGGTTTGGCGTCAACCGGCAGCTGCCGAATTTCCGGGAAGCATTGGAACGTTGAACGGCTATTCGGTTATTTTTAAGTTTATGAGGTTGCCTTTATTTACCTAGGACCTATGTACAATGAGCTAGAACCAAAACAATCTCTTAACGACGTAAACGACCTAACAGCGGGAAACAACAGATGAAAAAAGGCCAACAATACTCTGAATGCGCTCCTTCAATGTTGACGTGCTTACTTGCATCAATAATAATTGAGAAAGTACCTATGGAGCTCTAAGTTGGCTGGCTTCATGCTCAATGGCCAGAGTTTAATACTTGTATCCATGGATGGGCTGATGGGTTGACTTTGACTTGGCATTTAACCCCAGGCTCTAAGTTTGGTCCATTAAAATTACCCCAAGATGACTCCTTCCAAAGACATCTTCCATTTGATTCCTACCTATTAACAGCAATTAAAATAGCTCTTCCTATTGACTCTTAACTCAAAAGGGCTTACTGCGCAGTGTATAGTACGGCGCAGCATATTGTTGGTGCCATATATGGGATAGGCTATAAGAAATATTGGTAGCTTTAGCCAACTCTCTTAGCTCCCATAATTCTTTCATTTCTTTCATTTACTATTTGCTTCAATTTCTGTGGTGTTCTGGGCATGCAGCCTTGGAGGTGTATTTCTAATGTGTGGCCGCTGTGGCGTAGTGTAGGTGCACGACAGTCTGCAAGCACTGACCTCCTAATACCGGTGCCCGGCAGAGTGGTATCAAAACGCGCAATACATACCGATGTGCGTCATCTGTTATTGTTCTTTTTCTCTTCTTTGATGGCTCTATCAAAAAAAGCATTATCAATAAAAAGCCCACTATTGTACGCGAGCCACATGAGCGTGAAGGGAATAGAGTCACGATCATCGGATTATCATATCCATAGTAGACTTTGTTGGACGTGCAACGTCACAGTTCTTTTGAGATGAGAGAGATGGACGAGATGGACGAGATGGACAGTTGGGATGGGGTGATACGATCTACCTTTCTACTTTCGACGATGATGTACCCTAGGATACAAGCAGGGATTATCACGATGTCACCATGTAGATGATGGGGCGCAGCCTAGGATATCCCTTGTTACGTCTCTAGCTCATAGTTGATTGGCTCAGGTGATTCAGCAGAGCCACAAATTTGGAGCTTTCCCTGCTTGGCCGTCTCGGATCTAACTGCCTACGGCTTGATGTTTAGTCGAGTCTGGACTTTCCTAGACAGGGGAATCAGGGGCCTTACATAGTACATGGGACCTTACATGGGGTCGTACCTACCCAAACTAGAAGGCTCGGCCTTCACGAGTGGAAGGACCGTGTGTAAGATCGAGTAAGGATGGTCGTTGGAAAGCGCCGGTTACTTGGTGGTTGTGTTCGTAAATAAAATCACAGACGCTCCCTCTTCCCTGCAAACTTCCCCTTTCTTTTCATTACTCCCACACCTTCGTTTTCCCACAAAAACACGCATTCCACCTTCGACTGTTGTTGGTCTTACGTATACAGCGTGGTTAAGACCCTCTTTCGTTAATTCCCAACAGGTTCTGTCTCTCGTTAAACACAGACACTTTTTAAATACACTTTTAATAAAACCCTACCGCCCATCCTACAAAATACTCTATCTCCCAAACCTTGTCCATACCTATAGACAATTATATACAAGATCTGGAAAAAAAGAAGCATCGACAACAATGTTCTCAAAGCTTTTAACCGCCACTGCTGTGGTCTTGGCATCCACTCAGTTGGTTGCTGCTCAGACTTCCACTCTGTGCGATCCCACCAAGAAGAGTGAGTTTTATCCGATAAAACAACTAACAAATCAACCAATCAACCAATCGACCAGTCGACCAGTTGACTGCCATCTTTGAATCCAATTACTGACCTGAACCGTAGCCTGCCCCGACGATCCCGCTCTAGGTTCCGCCGTCACCATTGACTTCACCAAGGGAAAGAGCGATTTTTTCACGGCTGCTGATGGAACGACGGTTACTTACGACAAAGATGGTGCTGTCTTCACCATCAACAAGGCTTCTGACGCCCCCACCATCACCAGCAACAAGTACATCTTCTTCGGCAAGGTTGAGTTAGTCGCTCAGGCCGCGCCTGGCGCTGGTATCGTTACTAGCTTCGTGCTGCAATCTGACGATCTTGACGAGATTGACTGGGAGTGGATTGGAAGCGACAAGGCTCAGGTGCAGAGTGACTACTTCGGAAAGGGTGATACCTCTACCTACGACCGTGGTGGATACCACCCGGTTTCCGACCCCCAGGACAACTACTACACTTACACCCTGGACTGGACCAAGGACTACGTTCGCTGGTACATCAATGGCCAGCAAGTTCGTGAATTGAAGTACGCCGATGCTAAGGGCGGCACTCGATTCCCCCAGACTCCCATGCAGATCAAGCTTGGAACTTGGTGCGGTGGTGGCCCCGACTCTCCTGAGGGCACAGCTCAATGGGCTGGTGGCCGAACCGACTTCAGCCAGGCTCCCTTCATCGCTCACTACAAGACTCTTACCATCACTGACTACAGCAACGGTGTTAAGAACGCCGAGAAGTACCACTGGCCCTCGGGATCCGACGGTTCTTACCAGAGCATCGAGGTCATCACCGGTGACGGCAGCAGCTCCAGCGCCAGCTCGTCCGCTACTTCTTCCGTTACGAGCAGCGCTAAGTCCTCTTCCACCGGATCTTCATCTGCCACCAAGACCTCGGAGACTAAGAGCACTCTGTCGACTTCTACCGTCTCTGCTACCGGTAGCGCCTCTGCCACCGGAAGCGAATCCTCTTCTGCTTCGTCGACTGCTACTGCCAGCGGCAGCAACGAGTCTGCCTCTGCTAGCTCCAGCGGCAGCGCCGCGTCTGCTAGCACTAGCGCACCTGCCACTGCAACCGGTGGAGCTCTCAAGACTGGTGTGAGCGTCTCCGCGCTCGCCGCCGGTCTCATGGCCGTTTTCATGCTGTAAATGTATCATCACGATGGACTTTGTAACTGGCGTCCTTTTACGGCATTGGCGAATCGGCGATCTGTGGTTCCCTTTTCAATGAACCGTCCATATTCAGTTCTTCTTGACGATCCCTTGCACATAAACCAGAGCTCGACCCCCCTTTCCGAGAGTCGATTCGCCCCTTTATATACTTATTTATTGCTTATAATTACGGTTCATACGGGTTACCCGGTTACCAAAGGGGCTTGACGTCCGACAGCCTGCTAATTCATGTGGTGCTCCGGCGAACGGGTTAGGTCAGAGAAACGATTAATTGCATGTATGGGGAGCGAAGGAGACGAGAAACCTGTACAAAAGGCTTGTGGATGAGTGACATATATAGGATTTGGAGGGATCTTGTACGCTTTGAGGCTTTGCTGCCATGCATGATACCACACAGGTAGAAAAAAAACTTTCAATTTTGCAGCTGTTAGCAGTCACCTTCTTGAGTTCCTTGCGAAACTGATGTATTGAAGTTATTCAAACTTTGTCTAGTACTGAGATTGTTGTAACGGTTGAACAGGCGGCTACATAGAGTTGGTCTTTGCGTGTGCGCATTGAACCTAATCTATTGACAGGTCTTCTACGAATAGTCAGATCGGAAATGAGCCGAACGAACACTCACGACCAACCATCCCTTGCTTAGAAATGCCAAGTCATTTCTTTCTCGACTAGCTTAGCTCAGCTCATCTCAGCTTTAGGACTGACAGGGCTGTAATCTGCGAGAGCTCTCGTCTAAAAGTCCCATTACGGCGTCTCTAAGCCGCATAAAGGGGGGTCCTTACTTGACTGACCCCCGTACCGCTACTACTAGAATAGGGTACGTAAGCGAGATCTAGTGTCTAGCTCCGGCGTCTTTGCTCGGATTGGGGCGTGGTTCGTCTGATGTTGTGATTGGGGGGACTAGTGCGAATTCGTGAGCTTCGGATACGTGTTGACGTGTCCATGGTGATAGGGTGGTATTTGGTGGTAAGTGATAACTGAATGCTTACGTGTAAGTAGTGAGGACGGTTGGATCGACGGACTCGTAGTTTGGAAGGATTTTTTTATGTCAACGGGTCACGATAAAAAGTCTCGATACATAGGTACTAACAGTGGATGGCGTGGCATACGTAATATGATCGAGATAGAGAAGCAAGCTAGGTATCCGAGCTATCGCGTTTTCTTTGCTTCTTCTTAGTACTTACCCATCTGATGGTTCGGTTCGGTCTGTGGGGTTTACGCGCGTGGTCCCCTTACCTAGTGGCACGGAGCTACGTCCTCAAATGCGTGATAGCCTCAAAACTAGCTCCTTGTCAAGCTACGCCGCATCAAGTTAGGATGGAGTCGAATTGGACGAGCTCGGATTCGCGAGCCTCGGTTCAACCCTTGCTTGAGGCTATCTGATATCTGATATATCACGACGCTATTGATGAAAATTCTAAACTTCCAATCTGTCTGTATACACTACTGGCTACGCATGATAACTGTTAACTACGCGGAAATGACGAGAACTTATACTGATCTTATAATTAGAGTCAAAGAATCTTATTTCGACGTATACTTACATACGCCATATTTCCCACTTCATACTAGTGTTTTACATAGCCTTCAGAAGATGCCCGTGCTGATAGTGTTCGTAGGTGGATTAGGTATAGCTTATAGAAGTAGTTGTTTGCGTGGTGATTTTGAGAGACTAGTGTCAGTGATGGGACCCAGTGGTGGCCACACGTAAAGTGAATGCAAAGGCGCAGCGATGTAGTTGCTAATATGGGGGTCAAAAGGATGAATCAATAACACCACTCTCTCAACTACCTACTAATTGTCAACCGCCTCGCAACAGCCTCTAAGCTAGATCGTCTCAGCGCAACAACAACCTCTAAGCTAGGCCTCCTCGACAACTCTCTCCGACACTATCCCGAAGCTACCCAACTAAAGGTTCAATGCTCTCATATACCCGTTCGGACGCTAAACTCTACTCTCGCTCCTCACATCCGAGCTCCTTGGGGTGCGAGGCTCCTGGGTTCGGCTGCTGTCTCCTGACAACTATGTAGTACATGTGAATCATCACTAACTACCTAACTCACTAATTCTAGGTGTTGACCTATTTTAAGATATACGTGTATAAGGCCATGCGAAAGTACTCAATGTTTGCGGCGACCCCCTTTCATCGGGGTTGGTAGATGAGCCAGTTACCTCTAAGTGTAAATACGTACCCATACCAACATATCCCTGGATAATTCCATCATCAGCATGGCTGCTTTGACTCGATATTGGGACCGAGAGCGGGAGATGATGCTTAGGATGGCAGGCTAGATCCAACGTGTCGCTGGCATCAGCATCTTAAACAGATCGTAGGTGTCTGGGATTAGATCCTGTCGGCTTTGCAACCAATGACCTACGAGACACATACCTCCGATATTTTCAGCATACTAAATATAATAACTGAACCACGAGGTAAGTTTCGATCCTAGGCATACATCGGTAATGAAATCGTTAATAAGGTATCTGCCTACCTAAATAGGTAGGTAGGTATGTTCCATGTGGTTGGCATAGATCCTCCAACCGTTCGTTCTTCAACCTTTCGTTACCATTATCCCCGAACAACTGACCGGTAACCACTAAATTCCCTAAACTCAACATCCAGCATCACTAATTTCCGGGGTACTGGTATGTAAGAAGTGCCGCCTTATATAACCCTCTTACGTGGTGAGTGTGATGCTATAATCGCTAGGTGGTACTGGAGAGTTCAATACCGTATTGTGTTGCGTGAAATTGCGTCACCTATGCTGGAGCCAAGCACTATTTACCTGAATCACTTGAACATGGTTCGAGTATAGATGGATGTATCCTCGAGAGGAGAGTGAGGAGGGGTATAAGATCAGGTATTGGATGCTGACGTATGCGAGCCCCGTGAATCCTGCATGACGGGTTGCACTTCCGGTAGATCGATGATGTGGTGATTTCAACTTTGATGACTTATCATTAAATTGAAACGAGTCTAGGTACACTCTGTGCTGGCTCTTTTTACTAAAATACCCCTTTTCATGGCATATTTTCTTTCATGCTAACCGCCCAGACTGCACCAAACGATGCTGTCAATAGCATCGAACATGTTGAGAAAACCTTGATGTAGCTCTTGCTATCACCGGCAATTGCTAATGAAACAACAACAAAAATGTTCAACGGAATTCGCAAAACACTGTAGACTTTGGCGCGAACATCGTCTTCAACGAGCCGGCCCTTCAAATAGCCGGTACAAGGCCAGTACATACCAACACAGGCCTCAAAAAGACAGAACAACCAGAAGGCAGCATCCTCGGTTTTGGGGCCCGCAAGCTTGACGAAGCAGAAGTTGGCAGCGAGCAGGATACCGATGAGAAGCCGAGAGTACCTGAATGGCCGTTTCTGCATGACGATGTTGAATACCAACGCAGCCGCCATTGAGGAGGCCATGAAGCTGGAGAAGATGTACCCATATGGGAGTTCTCCAGCAGTTTTCTGGACAGCCTTGATGGCAGGCGCCCAAAAAACGACGAAGAGATACATAGATCCTTCGAACATCGTCGACGCAAACCCGAGGACTAATATCGACGGTCTTTTCAAAGTCGACCAGACATCGGGCTTCTTGGACTTGTCTGATGACCCAGTTTCTTTCGTGCCATAATTTTCAACCTTTTTTCGATAGTTAGGATCAGCAATGAAACTAGAAGAAGGTGAAGTCACATACCCAATGGGTCCATATCAGTTGGAGGGCACACCATAGTAGGGCAGCGCTCATGAGGAATGGTGCTTTCTTGGTACCTGTAACCCTGACGAGCCATTCACCGACAACGCCGCTTAGAATGGCCGAGACGCTGCTAACAATGCTAGTAGTAGCATAAGTCCTAGACAAGTCACACCCGTCTTCGACGAGTTTGCGCTCGCGGAAGTTGGTCACCATCCAACTATCGAATACACTGAAGAGGATGCTCGTGCTGATGCCGCCTAGAATCCGACCTAAGAATAGGAAAGGAAGGGCCGGTAGGATTGTAAAACAGCAGGACATGGCGTAAAGGAGACAAAATACCATGCAAACTGCTTTCCGACCATGCTTATCCGCTAAAGCGCCAATGAAGTAGGCACTGACGGCACCCGACAAGAAGCCCGTAGCGAAGAGAGTAGACACTAAACGCTCTGAAAGACCATGTTCATCGCGGTATAATGAGTACAAGTATGGTCCCTATAGGTATGATGAGCACAGTTAGCTTATCTGGTTTGGTATTCTGATGGTTCTCTGATGGTGTTCTGATGGTGTCTCGGCGTGTACGAACTTGAATCCAGTCGGCGCCCATGACGAGGGCGTAGACCTTGTACCATTGTGCTTCGGGATGTTTGTCATTTCTCAATATCTGTTTACGAGCATCGGCCAATTTCTTCAGCTCGTCTCGTCTCGTAGGTTGAGACGCGAGAAGACCTGTGCAGAGGACCAGCAAAGCATAGAAGCTATTCTCGTAATAGCCCATATTGATGAGATTCGAAAAGTCCACCTGCCACTGTCAAGATTCCTATTAATAAGTTGGCCGTAACCCGACGCCAATTCGAAATAGCAAGATAGCAAGATCTGTGATGGAATATCAATAAGTGGTGTTCGATGCATTCTTCTATTTTTCTACCTATTTAATGAGATTGTACTAAGAAACAGTAATGGAATTGACACTTGTCGTTTGATATTACCCGGGAGAGGGTCGAGCGCAGTGCTGCTGCGACAAGACGTGTTCGAGAGATTTGAGAAGATGTTCCGTATTGGGTAACGTGCTGGTTGATGATTTACAGGCAATTTACTAATATAACCGTGATCACATTCATATACTTTTATGGGAGAAGGTAACATATAGTGCATATAAGACTGAAGATCATATCTGAAAGAAAAAGAAAAAAAAAAGGCTCTATTCAACCGGCGGTGGTGTGTTTGGTTCTTATTTAGAAACATCTCAGAAACAAACGAGTCTCTCGATTTCCTCGATGGATTGAAAAGTGAAAAGTTGCAAAGAGGAAACCTGAAATTCAGCAACCCAAAAAGGAAACACGGGGTAGTTCCAGGATTAGCCCCACAAGCTCTTTCAGGTAAGGATGGATCTATCGTATGTACCTGCCGCACCCCCCAAGTCATGGCAAGTACCTAAGACTTAAGTTCTAACCATCCAAAACACCCTTGACCTTGAATGTTTAATTCATGGCAACATCGTCTGAAGAGATGTTGCGATCTGTTTGAAAAAGTGTTTACAAACTTGCTCTCTTACCTCCTTCCCTTATTTACGTCATACAAAACGGAATTGAAGGTACATGTATGCTGTATCATAGAACCCCGCTATCCCATCTTCTCTCGGAGTGATTTGGACTCTCATCTCCCGTTATCACACGTGGGCATACTATGAGTTTGGACTCACCGCCACTTAGTAATATCTCAAGGCAATTCCGATAATATTTGTTTGCGCACTTAGCGAATTCACTAATTTTTTCCCCGTCGCTATTGTCGCTGATACTCAAATTTGACGCATGTATGATGGCGAATCCATATTATTTGAATGATCTCTCCAGTATTGTTTGGTGTTTGCTTTGTTATATTAGGTGCTATTAGTTGTAGGTACCTAATAGCAGATATTTAGATCTATGGAGGTATGCAATGTACCTCTAGGCGTGGATAGCTACGGACAATACTTCCGAATCCGATGATCGGTCCGGATAGGAAAAGCTCTCTTAGTCCTTCTTTAGTCTCCAGATTTAGGAAGTAGGAAGAACTTGAACCTTAAACTCTGTCGTCGCTGCGAACAGTGCGTTGCCCATTGCCATTACTCATTCTGTATTCCCCCATGGACATCAGTCTTACCTAAGGTAAACTTAAGCTAAGCCAGTCTTGCCAATTCTAAATATATTTTTTCTTAATTTTCCTTTTCGGCGATCATCAATTCCTACTACAACATCTCGCGCATATTCATCATCATCATCGCTTTCTCCTTTCGCGCAACATCATCGACAGCTACCGTAGCACCGAATCTAAAGCTAAACCTGGCTGCGAACTACGTATTTACGTATTGCGAACTGCGAACTGCGACCTGCCTTATACACACCCTTACACCTTAACAGCTGAATTTGCCTAGAGCTGCATGACACGCCCTGCAGGTTACTCGATTCTTCATTCTACATATGAATACATGCGTACATTAATAGCTACATACCTACATACATACCTACCACAACATATTAGTACCTTCATCCAAACGAGCCGGGATCATCAATAGTCCAGTCAGAAGAGATCTGAGACCATTCTCAAGCCACTCCCATCCAGTCTCCCACCGACACATCTTTCTTGTCACACCTGACTGCTTGACTACCTGACCTACATACCTAGTAGGTACTCAAGTCTTGGGTGCGGTACTGTACGGGACAGTACATGACAGTACCGTGGACGTCTTTGCGTCGCATCGTATGTACAACGCCTCCAGGATTATACGGACCGATACTTAGCACGCTACAACATCCTGTCTGCTTTCTCTTCATACCCATCTTTTCCCCAAAAGTTCCCGAAAACCCTGATCTCCGAAACCTTATCCCCGGGAGACCCCCCCCCTTTCCCCAAAGCCGGTTGGCTGTACACCGACGGACACACCCACGCCCACGCCCACACCCGCTTGGGCAGCTGAACGGTTCTGGCTGACAGACGGACTCTTGTCTTAGGGGTGTGAATTGGCAAAATTACAGGTGTTATGGCTAAGGACAGCGATAATTCCGCCGCAAATGCTACCCAATCAAAACGACCGGTAGTAAATCGACATGACAGCGACTCCCAAGTTAGCGACCATGCATCCCACCAACAACACCATCGGACTAAACCACAAAAACACGTTGTAGGCGGAGGAGCCACTGGTCGTTTCCACGCCCGCGTACCATCGTCTAAAGGCCTACAAAAAAATCACGCCTCCACTTCCAAGTTGACACGAAAACCTACCTCCCCCTCACCTGAACGTACCCCTATGACAGCCCAATCACACCGTCGCGCCACCTCAGACGTTAAACTGCAGCGCGACCCATCATCCTCCACTCTAAAGAAGAACTCTTCCCAGTCGAGTCTCAAGCGCAATCGTTCTCATGCCGAGATAGGAAAGCGACCTAAATCTGCCACGAACCTCAAGCGATCTTCGTCCCACAAGGAAGTCAGCAAATTAAAAGGCGCAAAGGGTCAAGTTCATTTCGATCTTGGTAGCGACCAGGAAGACGAGTGGGTGGACGCAAGCGCATCCGCCTCGCCCTACCTATCAAGACGCGGATCAGCCGTTAGTAGCGAGCCTTCCCCAGGAAAGGCGTCGCGTAGCCGAGATAACTCGCAACCTCAAACCTCCCACGAAGAGCCGCCGGCCCGTAAGCAAGAGTCCCCACTAGATCGCGAAACAGCCCAACATAACCAATATTTGACGTCACGCCTGCTGCAACGTACACCATCTTCGAGCGCGCCGCCCCAGATGTCTGCCGAAACCGTGTCGGTGCGTCACAACTCGGGCTCTCCCGAGTCTCAAGCGAGCCGGGATCCGTCAAGCCTGTTCGGCACACCCAAAAATGCCGCCGTAGTGGGCAGCGGAGGGGAAGAGCTCACATCGCGTTTCGTCAACGGCAGTTCGGGTCCCGGCTCGGGTGCGACAGCCGAGAGCGGTTCATTCTATGCTTCGGCACGAGCACAAAACCAGCGTTCCGAGAATATACGACGACCTCAGTCTTTGGGCAACATGAATCAGAACTACCGAGCATCCATAAGCGACGATGAGAGCGACAGTGCTCTAGCGCCTCGGACGAGGAAATCGGTATACAAGGCCGCGCCGGCCGAAAAGTCACGGACGCAACAGAAGCTTAACCTTCAACGGGCTAGCTCATCTATCGAGCCTTCTCAACCTGTCGGCGGAGTAGGAGTTGTAGGCGTCAGTCCGTTGGTTGGCGGTAGTGGTTATGATAATCGGGACCCGCGCATAGGCAAATTGCTCGAGCGAACGGGGATGGAATATCTTGTTGTCCGGCGATACCAGAACCCCATCGCTCGTTCGATAGCAAGGCTGTCGAAACTTCCCGGCGCGAACAAGAGCCAGCACATACCCAATCAAAACGGAACTAATGGGGCGGCGAATGGGAATAGGACGTCAGCCCTAGGCGGCACGGGCCGTCCTGACCTAAGCCAGAATTATACTGTGGACAGGGCAAGATCGAGACCTACCACGCCACGGCAAGGGGCGTCGATACGGGCGAACGGGACAAATTCCAGTTTCGAGGGCGAGGAGGAAAGGCTCCACGAACGGATAAGTGGATCAAGCTATGCAGATGGGGCGGACGATGGTGTTGCAGCAATTTTACGGAATCTTTGGGACAAGAGCATGGATCTGAGCGCAAGTCAGGACTGAGTGAGTTCATTGGGAGGCGTTCTCATTAGGGCATGATCGAGTTGGTTGGGAACTCGAGGGTCCACATACGCATAATAGTGGTACAGTCATACGATACGAAAAGTGAAATATAATTGGTAATGTTTTTTGCACGATATCAGCTTATTATATTCTTGGATATATTTACGGTCTTGCTCGATTCGTTATACGATTCGTGCTGATCGTCGATGTTTTATCTAATGCAAGCTATCAACGACAATATCATTGATATTTCCTATCCATTGTTAAGCGCGAGATTTTGTTATCAAGGCCTCATGTTAAGAACATTCTATTTCTAAAATTATCAGAAGCAAAACGCTGACTATGGGAAGTCAAAGACTGCGACCTGAGTTGGCTCAGTAATGCCTCCGATAGCTGACCATGAATGAAGTTATCGCGATAGGAACTACTGCCTAACTGGGTACGTCAATTGCTTCAATTGACAACAGAAACGAACCTAATGGCCCTATTTCTGGATGTTGATTTACTTCCGGGGCCTGTTTTTTCCCCAAAACTTTTCGTGCCTGATAACGCCTTGATCTCCGCAACGCTTCGTCGTACGCTAACGGGCATGTTTCTTCATATCCCCTCCTCAACGCGTACAATACCACCATATACACTGCAAGGTGGTACACGGACTCGAGCTGCTATTCAACTACAAACCCAACTCAGCACCACGGAAACGTGTAGATGAGGAGGGAGGGCCCCTCTGTCGCGTTTATATATAATTACATGCATATCACACAAATCAGCGCCGTGGTACATGCGCTTATAAGCCGGCAGAAGTACATGGGAAGATCGCCGCCAGCGAACGTGACCACCGTTATCAAGTATCCCGGTCATTGGAGGTACGGAGGACTAGGTAGCCCGTCGATGGTGTTTCCGCGGGCATCGGGACAGGCGGCGTCGAAGTAGAGTAGAGTAGCCACGTGAGAAATGCGTGTAGGACGCTAACGAATATTCCTCCTGGTATTCATATCCATTCGTTATTAGAGGGGAGAGGATTGAGGCGTTGCTTTTGACATTTCCTGGTATTGTGGTTGTCTGGGTGGGTGGGTTAGAGATGGATGCTTCAGGTAGTATGTCAACAAGTATGGTGCTTTTTATTGTATCTTGCTTCATAGAATGACAAGAGTGTGTTTTTATTAGCTATGATGTCTGAAGTAGGCCCCTATATCAAAGGCATTCTGAGTTCCTCCCCTTTCTTTACTATGAACTTTCAGATGTCTATGCTAGGTAGTTGAACTAACTGTAAGCCTCAAGACACTACGATGGATCTTGAAGTGTCGTGTCAGAAGTGAAGCTAGGTAATAGATATTTCCTGTTCAGAGATGATATTTACCCCTGGGGCACAGGTAGCGCTTTCTGCTTTCTGTTGACACGGGCAGACTCTCGTAAAAGTCCAGTGCTTTTGGATACCTATCTGTACGAAATTCAATGCATCGGGGTCTTTCGAGATACCTTAACTAATACATTGTGGCGCAACTTTCATTGGCAGTCTCGGCTTAACCAAGTGTTTTCGATGTGAAATTACGAGCAATGGCTCTATAACAACTCAGATAGCTCCAGAGGCTGATTGCATAGCTTAGAGGCAAGTGTAGGGCCACTAGTTTCTAAGCAGCTACCAAAATCTTCGCAGACAGTCCTCTGTGTAGATAGATAGAGGACGAAGGTTTTTGTATATATACCGCTTTATGCAGCGTAAGGACCTCGAGAGGCTTGGAGTTCCTTGCTCAACAACATGACCATTTCCCATGCTTTTTTGAGTCCACGTCGTGACAATTATATCCTGCTGTCCAACCTAATAGTCGTACTGCTTGGGAATTGTACTTTCTGGGTCGTCTTTCTACGCACATCGTCAAACGTCCTCCCCACGAGTAGGTATATTTTGTAGCCAAAGGTCTGACAAGGGCTGGTCGGGGGATCAGGGTCGGCTCAGGAGAAAACCGCGATAGCCTAAACATCTCTAGGAAGAGATACCCGTTGGAAGCTACCTTGGTAGCCCGGAGAGACAAAGGAAAGCTTCTGTAGGTAGGTAAGCCTCGTTCTCAGGCAAGCGGTAGTTTGGAGCTCCTCGTGCAAGAACGTTTCTATTCCCCAATCCTTTAGGTCCGGCCCGTGACACACGTCTAATTTCCCTTCTCTTGATATTTGTAATTGGAATATACAACAGAGCTGGAACAGATATCGTGGTCATCTTCTAATCGGTTTTCTTCGCGTTATCTGGCGTTCGATCCTATCGAGATCAATGGACGCGGAGACGCTTGAGCTTTACTGGAGTTACGAAATTCGAGAAAGCAATGGGACCTCCGGACAACTACGTCGAATATCGATGACATGGAAAGGTTTAGGGGATCGATTTGGATCGGATATCGGGAGTTATGTTCGATATGGCAAGACGATATATGGAGGAAAACTAGGTGGTTACTTGGTACGCTGGGGGGCTATGATGGAGAACGGTTAGCAATAGTGATTAGGCTCAGGTTCACTTGCTGATTGTCGCGTTGTATTCCCACGGCCAGGCAGGAAATGATAGGTATCCTTGAAGAATTTGTTTGTTCGAGCATTGGTTTATCGTTATGCTAGCTGTGATCTACATGGCTTCGTTCCTTGAGTTGGTCATAGATATGGAATGGTTAAGAGACGTCGAAGTAAGACAATCGAGTCTCAACAACAACAATGAAGCTGAACGGCATTGGCATTGTCCCGTCTATTATGTCAGCGACATCAAGACTTTCGAACTGTGAACTGGCTTTCCATAAGCGAGTAATTAGGAATTTATAGCCCAGTGCTCGTTTTACCACGCCGGAATTGATCCAAAAAACCAATGAATATTATAAAAATCAGCATTGGATGAATTATGCACACGTCAATATAGATAAAGTAGAGATTCATGGGAAAGGGTACTATGTAAGGAGATGATCCGATTTGATATACTGATGGGTCTCTTCTTGACCTTATCTTTCCCCTGGGATATCATCACCCAAAACAGCCAACTCTTATCATGACCTTCCACCTTCATGCGTCTAATTTGTGTGTGGCTTTGATAAGAGAACGCCTTTATTAATTTCGAGAATACCATTATCCTGGTTGCCCTGGCACAATATTTACAACCTTGAATGTACCCTGGTAGCACTTGAAGTCCAGCCTCCAGGGCTTTTATGTTACCGATTTAATACCGTTATACCGTTATACCTAAAAACTGCTCCTTGCTGTAAAACAACAGGGCTTTATTAGGTGGAAGGCATCTCATAATACAAAACATACCTAGTATGAATTATGAGATGGTTATTAAGACATACGTCGAAAATAGATCACCTTTTTGTGGAATGAATACCTAACCTACCTAGGTCCTAGGGGTAGCTATTGCTAAGCTTTCGTCATATCGATCTTGTAATAGCCATCAATTCTGAGTAACCTAGAGCTTGTACACACCTACCGGCAGAAAGACGAGATACATTTGAGAAATAAGCGATTGCGATCACGCGGGATCGTTTTGACGGGTTTGGACCAAAGAACATACAGCCAAGTAATAAGCCCTGCTCGTCAATTCCTTTCGTTTAAGTCCTGGGGCCTAACCTTTTGTTGAGGCCGGTTGAGGCGGATGGATCACCTGGGCAGCTGTACAGTGCCAAGAGTGATGAGGCGTCGTGAATGGCAGCTGCTCTGATCTGAGATCAACACGCACTGCCTTTCCAACGCTTTGTATGTAACAGCGTCGTACTTGAACCGAGAGAGGTTCGCTCAATTTGTGTCGTGGCTAAGATATTAATTTTGAACAGACGTTATGCGAAAACCTCGGTGATGATATCTTTTTGATATCTATAACTAATGGATCTCCTCTTGTATGCACCCAACCTTTTTTTTTGTGTGTGTGTGTGTTTAGAAAAGGCTAAGATAAATTGATGTTTAGTCCGTCTTTCTTTCACTATCGTTACTTAACCTAGGAGAACCCATTTGCTCATATGATGAGTGTAGGTAGGCAATACATTATTATCATGATTCATTTTTGATATTCATGGATATGCATGGTTTGGGGTTGTGGAAGTTAAACCTCTCGTGTTTAGTACATGATTGCCGAGTGAGATGGAGGGAGGCCAAGAAGCCCAAGAGATAGCTCAGCCATCTTTTGGTAAATATCAGCATGAGACGCGTTGATCGAGGAGATTGGCAATAGCGAGGTCGATATGTCCGAATATTTGGAGACGGAACCCGTGGATATCAGAAGCTCATAGGCTGGCCTTAACCAAGGTTAATATGCAACCCCACGAAGATGACCACCAGGAGTTGAGTCGTGGTTCGATAGTGGACGCATCCTCACCTTAAAATGTGATGAAGTATGTAGGTAGGTATTAACTAGGTATTAGGTATTAGGTAGGTAGGTACTGGTCTGGTATGTAAGTAGGTAGGAATGGATGTATTACGGTATCCTTGCTTACCTTACTTATACTTCCCTCTATACATAATCGTATCGTTGCCAATGCGGGATCTTGATCCGGTGACGGTTCCTATAGGGCGTTCTTATTGGTACTGTCCTTGTTTGCACCAATTCGCGGCCTGTGCCGTCTCTGCACGTCTGTGTTGCACATGTAGTGAGCCTCTTCATTACTTCTCGAGCAGCTGCACGGAACGATTCTTCGCCTTCGCTTGGCCTGCTTGGCTTGCTTAGCCTGCCTGGCCTGTTCGATTTATCGACTTGCAACTTGAGGCTTTTCCGAGTATCCACAGGATCACAACATTACTGCATCGGCTGCATCGGTGCCTTAGCGCCAAGAGGCTCTTATTGTTCTTACCGGCATTGGACCATGGGTTGGGGATAAAGTCCGAGGCCGTGCTTCTTATTTCTTATTCAAAAACTCGAGTCATACATAGGTAGTGACAGCGCATCACGAGACAGTTCTGCTCTGTCTGGTATTTCGAGAGCGATGTAGGGAAATGGAGCGGGGAGCTCTTTTGGGCATTTATGTCGCATGCCAAAGTAAGACCCTGCCTCTCTCTCACCTACCTGCCCTCTTTTGTGGCAACTTTGGAACCGGGGCAGGGATGGGTTAAAAGCAATTCTGCATCGGGACAAGAGCATCGCAAGGTCCATCGCAAGCCACGGCGGGATCGCACCGGCTTGGTCAGACGAACAGGACAGAAGACTGGGTTCTTTTCTGGGTTGAACGCCGGGTTGGCACGCGGGGAGTAAGATCATAGGCGGGAGATAGATGGTGGCTGATAGCGGATCGTGGGGGACCCAGAAATTTGGTCGAATAGGTAATGCGGAATGAGTGACAGGGCTGTCAGACACAAGAGTCAAGACTGAGTCCTGACTCCTGACTCCTTACAGACCTCAGACCTGAATACGTAGACTGGTAGATCAACGAGTACCTCGATACCTTGATACCTCGATACCTCAGTACCCTTGATCGATTTTTTTTTCTCGCTTTATTTTACCGACGATGCGGTGACGTCCCAGTCTTGTTCCCAAGAAATGCCATGACCTACTATGCATTAGGACCGAGACGGTGACATAATTCACTCTGCTTGTAAGACGCTAACGTTGGGATCATTGGCTCTTCCGAGAATGCAGCCGAATCCTTCGGCACGATACTTGTTGACTTGCAGCCGACGAAAATTTGGATGATGCGGTAAGGGCAAGGAAAAGAAAAGAAAAGAAGAAGAGAATATTTACTGGAAGAGAAATAATAAAAATAATGACAGATACGACGTGCATTTCGTTACACATACCGGGCTGACCGGGATACTTCACGTTACCTAAGACAGGATTAAGTTTTGAATCGGTAATTCCTTCTCGCTGTTAAAGTTTGATCGTTGACTTGAATGATCTAGGGTTGACGTTCCTCAGGCATCATGGATACCTACTAGGTAGGATGTACCTAGGACCTAGGTATCTATACCTAATTGTGAAGCAATTGCTAACGTTGCGCTTACCAACAATTTAATCCATGGATGGCAAGAATGGACGAGTCGTTTAAAAAGTCTCTGGTGTTCCATCCCACAATTGAATCTCTCCTTACAACCCTACCCCGGACTGCCCAGATATACGTACATGTAGGTACCTTGCAAATAGATAAGAAATGCACGTGCCCTTACAGCTACTACTAGAGTCTAGTAGTAATAAGTAATTCGAATATGTACACGGGCACACACCTTGGACACTGGCTGACTGGACAATGGACATACCTACTACATAATTCTTATACTAAACCGACATTGCGATTTGTAATAGACATACAACATAGCAATGGCACGAGACGGAAGAGAATGCGATGTGCAACGGCTAAGACTGTCGAACTCCGTATGCGGAACTAGAATTCGAATTGTCGTACATCGATAAATGGATACCTCGACTCCTTGGACTGTTGTTCGATATTAAAGTACCCGAGATTGACGAAGCTACGTCAAGTTACGAAATGGCATTTTCACTTTTCTGGCTGTCTTGGTACTTAAAACTGCCTTAAACTGATCCCATTGTCCCACTTCTATTTCGACCTTCTCTGCCCAAGGAACCCTAAGGTAACTAAGAGGAACCTTGGAACCCTGCACGATTCGGGATAGTCGAACGATTACGTTAAATATATTCGCGCTACTAGCCGTAATCCACCAAAGGCATACTTTCTATTTGGTAATGGAAGCTGCTCTGAACAGGCTATGGCTCGTCCCTGAATCCCCTAATTTATCATTTTCCTATCGTTTCCCATTTTTTCCAACCCAAAAAACCCAAATTTCGTAGATTAGATCAATCCGCATAAGTACCCGGTACCGACTCGGTACTCGCTTCTCCGATCCCGTGCTTTCTTTCCCCCAGTCTGGAGGGTTTGGGGAGAATTTGGGGGAGAAACCGGGTTACCCCATTAGCCACCGCCCCATCTTAGTTGAGGCTGTCTCCCAGATTCCCACCCCTCCATGTCGTCGTCAAGTACCATGAACATCGCACGAGCTAACACGGGTAAGGTGCATGCTCTGATCTAACTTCATGGAAATGTTTCCCGAAAGTTTCGTTATTACAATTTATTTTCTGTCATTATATCAAAGATAAGATTATCTTTAGGTTATCAATTGCTCCATTATAATTCGTCCGTTGGGAATTTGTTCCCTTTTTCGTTCATAAGCCAAATGACATGTCATTTGCTTCTTTTTCTCTATTACAGCATGCACGAGTTTACCATTTACCACGTTTGGTACTTCTACAGCGGTAGCATTCCGCTACTGCGCTCTGAATAACATCGATACACCACTACATCCAATACATTTAATCCGTATTACCATATTACCATATCGCTATATCGCTATCGTTATGACTACCAATATTCTGTACAACTTCAATTCGTATTACCAAATCCATGTTTCAGCGGTAAACGTCGATCATAGACGATTTGAAGATCGACCCTCCTTTAGCCCCCCCCCCCATTTGGAACAGGGAACAGGAGGGAAAAAAAAAGAGTTACAGCAGAGTTAGCCGCAGAGAAGAGAGCAACCTTGGAAGTCCCTGGCCTCATCCCTTCCAACCTTCAACCAACAGCCTGTCCCATCTCTAGGGCCATCTACTACTACCTAGAACCTAGAACCTAGAACCTAGGTTACTTAAGTCTTAGGTTACTTATTACTAGGTTATTTATCAGGTTACTTTGGATCTTAAGGATCTTAGGAACTTGAGGTAGTCGGCCTAATCCGCCCTGTCCGTATCATTATCGTCCGTCGACTCCGTTTACCTACCTACTAGTCTGAATCTCTCTTTATGCATCTCACTTTAAACTTACATGGGCTTTATTACCTACATTACTTACATTACCTACTTCACCTACGTACTTTGCTTCCACTCTTCCTCCCCTGTTCTAGTCCATGTCCAGTCCATGTAGATATACATATCTAGTTACCCTCCTCCCCCAATCAGCTCTCCCTTAAACTGGTACAAATATATTTCAATGACGAAGATAAGCCAAGCTTATCTCATACTTGCTTCTATCGTTACCTAGTCCCAGTGTATCTTCAGCCGTCGGCATCCGGAACGATCGCAGTTATATGAACTTTTGGTTTGGCCTATCGCGGCGTTATAAATCACCAATCTAGGCTTGACCCCTTGACCCCTTGACCGGAAGAATCACGAGCGCATGCGCCATTTGGGTCTGCATGCGGGCTTGTGTCTAACGGTTGGCCATCTACCAGAAACGATAGGACAGCAGACGACGGGCACAGATACGGGTCCCAGGTTCAAGGTATTCAAGATATACCTGCTTGATTTCCCCGGCCTCCATTTCGATAAGACAGATCCCACCAGACTGGTCTGGGTGGTGTTGAAACACGCGGCGCACCTCGCGTGGTCATTTTTACCTGCGTCTCCCGGATCCTTCGACAATCCCTTGACGCCTCCCGTGCCACTCAACAGCCTTATCATCCCAACTTCCTTATCAAGCATCCCAATAAAGCTCCCAATAAGGTCCCATAAGGAGTTCCTCGAAGCAGTGGAGAGTGCAGAGATCTGCGGTTCTTTGCTACGATTCGACGTTGTATTGCGGCAGCCGTTCCCTGGCTCCTCCAGAAGGCATTGTTAGACTGCCAGACTGCCAGACTGACAGACTCCCCATTCGGTAACCCATCATACCCCCTCTGTCCGGATATAGGTCCATTACATCACCTTGTCACCTTGTAGCCCGGTCCTACCAGACGAGCCGTCATTCGGCGTCTACCTAAGCGGGTCCCGGTAGTGATACGACGAACCCGACCTCAGCGAGGACACAGCTAACGGTCCTGGGCGCTGTCCGCTTAATAGTTTCAGCCATGTCCAGTCTTAGCACACTTTCTCGGACAGCTCCTATTGCTATTGCTCCCAAACCCTTACAGCTATTTCCTAAACGCACGCATAGCAAGGAAGCATCTTTTAATAGTATGAACAGTAATGATTCAACGGATTCTGATTCTGCTGTAAGTGGAGGCGGATCCCCTTGTGAATCTTGTCTGAGAAGGCGATTGAAGTGTGTCATCGGGGACGAGGACGAGAGCTGCATCTCTTGCCAAGTCCACGGGATCCCATGCTCTTTAAACCAGAGCCCCCAGCCTCGTAAAAGAAAGCTAACGCGTGACTCTACCGAAGAAAGTAACGGGAAGAGAGGGTGAGTGCTCACCGATACTTTTCTTTTCATTCGTTGAAACTTGACCCCCATCCTTACGTTATCACTTGTAACCCACAGTCGACAGACTCTTGGACAGAAAAAAAAAAATCGCTGACACACTATTGGCCAATGCAGCTCGCCCGGCAGGTCTGATAACAGGAGAAGGCGGCAACGCCAGGCCAGCTTGTCAAGTACAACTGCTAGCACATCCTTAATCGAAGAGATGGCTAATTTCGGTGGTCCGACTTTGCTAAAGCGCTCTCTTGGTCTCCAAGATGACCGCTATAGCCAATACATCGGTCCAACCACCGATTTTGAGCCCTCTTTAATTAATCTGTCTCCGTTCGACCCGCAAGATGAGAGCTTACTTGCTCGAGGTACTTTGAGGAAAGTGAGCGATAATGATACATTTTTGATGCTGCCTGACAACGCAACGCCCGGCCACGAACATCAGTATGAAGACGCCGACGAAATTCAACGGCTTGTGGCGCCTTACGGCCGCAAATTGATCGACCTTTATTTCGAAGTCGTACACCCGGCATTTCCCATCATCCAGAAGACCGTCTTCTACGAGAAATACGAACGAAACTACCGGGAATTCTCGCCAGCGCTGTTAGCCGCCGTTTACATCCTCGCCATCAATTGGTGGGATCACTCAGAGGAACTTTCTCAGAATCAGCGTCCTAATGTGCGTGAACTTGAGAGATTAATACGATCTGCTCTGGCCGATGCCATGTGGCGCCCCAAACTTTCTACTGTGCAGGCCGGACTCTTGCTCTCGCAGCGACCTGAGGGTGACCAATGGGCTCCAACCGCCCAGATCGTGGCGATCGCTCAAGAGCTCGGCCTCCACCTAGATTGTACACATTGGAAGATTCCACCTTGGGAGAAGGGTCTCAGGAAAAGACTCGCCTGGGCTCTGTACATGCAAGATAAGTGGGGAGCCCTTGTTCACGGACGACCGTCACATATCTTTAGCTCCAACTGGGTTGTGCAGCCTCTGACACCAAATGACTTTCCGGAAGCCGAATTAGATGACCAAGATCCGGAGGGGAAGATTGATATCGAGAGGGGCCGGACGTTATTTGTTCAGATGGTCTATCTTACGCAAGTCCTATCTGAGATACTGGAAACCTTTTACACGCTTGAAGCCATGCAGAACGTTAGCAACGCTGGTCCACAAGGTACCCACCTTGTTTTGGGAATGGCAAAGCCTATCCAACTGAAGCTTAAGGAATGGTACGCGGCGCTTCCGACCGTCATACGCATGGACTCTTCTTTCCAATCCGGTAGCGTCACATCCACTCGTTTATCGAGCATCGGATATCTGCACCTGGCTTACTTCGCAACGGAAATAACGCTGCATCGCCGAATTATCCGGTCTCTCGAGACCGATTCGCAGGCTGTTGACCCCTATGTCCAACACATTTGCCGCAGTGCTGCAAAGGCTCGTCTGATATCGGCCATGGACTTTGTCAATCGTCTGACGCCTCAACATCTCCGGTCTTTCTGGTTCTTTGCTTCGAAGACCAACTTCGCTTTGATCGGTACTTTCGGGTCGCTCTTATGGGCGACCTCACCAGGTCGTGAAGAGGCCGATTGGTACAGGCGTAGGCTCGGAGAATACCGATGGACGTTGAGCGTCAGCAGCAAACCTGGCGAATCCAAGGGCTTGACCGAGTTTGCCATGGGTATGCTTGATATATCAACCGGCCTGCTGAAGAAACTCCCCGAGAAGCCGGAATTGAGCCGCAGCGGAAGCGCCATCGAATTCGACCCCGGGAGACGGCAGAGCATCCTGTCCATGGGTATGGGCAGTTCCATCGGAGAGTTATATAGCGGAATGGGCAGCGCAGACATTAGCAACATTCAAAGTCCCGAGAGTCCGATAGATAGCAGCGACGAAGACTATGACACATTCGCTCCAATGGCTGGGATGGCCTCTATGGGCGATTGAGGAAGCTGTAGGCGAGATTCCTGTCCCCTTTTTTTGTTGTCTGGTGCACTGTTAGAACGGGGGTTTGCGAATGAAGTAGGAATAGAAAAGGATTGGGATGAGGCAAGGTCACGCCATAGGCACGAAATCTGACGACTAATCGGGTTCATAAAAAACATCCATTAGGTATATATATCCTTGGGTATGGACAATCTGTCCTGGCGAAGGGTTTGGCATTTACTTCACTGTTTCTTTTATTCCCTTTTCCATTTGTCGTCATCTCGAATACCCCTATATAGAGGTCGTCTGCTTTGCACTCGTCGGCCATCTAATGTTGTCGGTACTGGGTCTCATGCATCACGAATGGTATTCGTCGATTGGGTCGAGGATACGTTCGTCGGGAAGGGCAAAAGCAAAAAAAACAAAAGGATCGCATTGGATGGACAGATGCATAGCTTTGGGAAGACTGTTGTGTAGCCACGAGCAATCAATTGAACCTGTTGAGTTTGTCAGCCCTCGTCATTCACAATTCTGCCTAGGCCCTAGGTACCTATCCCTATTGCATGAATCACCTCGAGCAAGGCTATATACCAAACAGTCGTGCTTTTCTCGATAATCTCTCAAGAACTTGTCCAAACAGTCCAATTGGTACGGTTATCTGTCGTTATACTCCGAGAAGCATCCCGGTTAGAAACACGTGGAAATGAGCTGCGGCGATTCGAAATAGGTTCTTGGAAGTTTAGGTAGGTGTCTTTCTCTATATGTTTTTCTTTCTTCCGTCACATCATGCCTACTATCTACATATATTTGACTGACACCTTTTCGGGATCTCTAGGCCTCATATACAGGGGCAGTCTGGAGAACCCGTCGGCCACTCGCGTCCGCGCAGCCCCTCAAAGCTGTTCATTCAAGTTCCCACATGCCATCAAGGTAGGTATTCTTCGTGGCAACATACCGCGCCAAGGGATAGCTTCATCATATAATAAGAACACCCTTTTGGTCACTCGTACTATACGCGACAGCAAACTCAGCGTATCATAATAAGGGCGGGTATGGGAAAATCATTCGTTCTTGTTCGAATTGGTACGGTGAAGTATAGTATATACAAGAAATGAAAGGTAGAAAGAATCCCAGATGTGCCATGTACCGACATAGCACAGAATATACACGCTTACTCCTACCTCTATACCATAAGACCCAGTTTGTTTTACTTTTTTTGAAAAAAAAGACCACTTCCGATATTCTTTTCGGTGTTAAAGGCCAACGGCCCGCGTTACCGTATCCATCCAGCTTTCGTACCTAAGGAGACCGCCCGAGAGAGAAATTGTGTGTGCGTTCGCGCTTACCAGAGCGCTAGGGTGATTGACAGGGCGAGGGGCAGATGTCGAACCCACACCCCTAGCGAGGTTCAGTGGGCACTGCTAAGGGCGGGGACGCCGGGGGCGATACCCGCGTCCAGGCTGCAGATGTTGCGCGCATCGCAGGAGCTGTACTTGGAGGGCTCGGCGGTGTTGTTGTAGATCAGCTCGATCCACTGGATCTGCAGGGTCGCGCTCTGGCCGCTGGCCATGACGCCGCTCCAGCTGCCGCCGTCGGACCAGGCGTTGAAGAGCAGGGTGGCCGGGTCGACGGGCGCCTGGTACGTGATCTGCGCCACGTGCTCGCCGTCGACGTACCAGTCGCTCGCGCCGGGCGTCCAGTCGTAGCGGTACACGCGCCAGTCCGACCACGAGCCCGCGATCTGCACCTTCTTCGTGGCGTCGGGCCGCGTCACGCCGTCCACGCTGCCCGGCTGGTTCGTGTAGTGCACCGCGTTGCTCGCGTCCGAGGTCAGGAACTCCGTGTCCGCCTCCTGCACGTCCGCCGCCGACTCCGCGCCCTTGTACGTGAACATCGCCGTCACGGCGCCCGCGGCCCCCTTCGTGCGCGCGTACATCCGCATCGACACGTGCTGGTACGTCGCCGAGATGCTCTGGATCTCCGCGGACGACTGGAAGTCGCCGTTGCTGGCCGGGTGCCGGTACGTGCGCAGTGTCAACCACGTCTTCGAGTCCGGATTCGGGTCCGTGTTCGACTCGATGTACACGTCGTTCTTGCTGTACTCGTTGTACACCGAGCCGCTGGCGACCCACGCCTGGATCGACCACGTGTCGGTGAAGTTGCTCGACTCGAAGTACGGGTGCGTCACCGGCGCGGCTAGGGCCTGCGCTCGGTCGTCTATGGCGCCGGGCACGCTCGGGTTGGCGATGTTCCGGAAGTCGAAGAACTTGTAGTTCGCGAAGTACGCCGGGGATGTGCCGTTCGTTAAGTAGCATTGGCACTCCGACGGGTCGACCCCGGTAGCGGCGTGTGCGGTCTTCGCTCCGAGGGCGCCGGTGGCGGCAGCCAGGAGGGAGGTTGCGGAAACCATTGTGGAGTAAAAGTCTTCTTAAGACAAGGCAGGCCTTTGGAATGTGAGGCTCGTCGGGAGTAGGTGGGGAATGAGGGTAGGGGTATTTTGATGATATATATAAAAGTGAAAAGAAGGGGTGAGTAAGTGAGTCTAGGATGTCGATCTCGATCGTTTACTTCTAATGCAGGAACGGCTAGCTTTATATAACATTCCTGCCAGGCACACGATTCTTCGTCTCTAATGACGTTTGCTTCGCTCAGCCGCTCACTGGCCACCCTCAGGAATTAGACCGAAACAAACACATACCACCCTAGTCCTAATCGAAGCTGCCTACCTCTGGAAGGTAGTTCGGACGATTTCTTTTCTTCGTCATAAGATGTGGCTCTGTGTGCTCTCCATGACACATGTGCCCAATCTGTGGATATGGATGATGCAGCATCACGAGTCAGTCACCGGCAGCCGCTGGTACTAAAACATTGTGGCTTACGCATGTGCGCTAGGTCTATTGGCCTCAAGGGAGGACGCACTGGATGGATCTTGAGTTCATCGCATCCCAAAGATTGCAACGCGGGGGGAAATCGATCTCATTGATTCTTGCAGAACCACAGGGTATAGATCCTCACCAACCATGCTTCCTTGGATACCAATTAGCTAGGTTAGGTACCGGTAGAGAAGCTTTCTGCAATTCAGGGGCAATGTTGGTAATACACTAGGGTTTCGGTTTATACTAACACGTAATAAGTCATCTTTTGGGATCTCGGTAAAATAGGTAGTTTATTGGTGGTAAACCGTAAACGTAGATGGTGGTGTTTCGAAACACGGTAATCAAAATCCTTCTTCACTTCCCCGGCTTACACCCCTAGAAACAAGTCGTCCCATCGACCCCCTTATCCCTGCGCCGCTTAAGGTCTGGTTGCTCCACCCTAGTCCGAGATCCCAGACTTCCGGTCGAAGTCGGAACTTTGCTCCTGATCATATATGTTGGGCTTAACAACGTTACGTCGGATTGATGCTTATCACAACGTTAAGTTGTTGTTACCTGCCAGACCGGGCTATATAACCGATCACATGTGCCTTTGTAATGTCTTCATCCCCAATTGCGTATATGTAATGAGATGGCTATTCACTTAATTTGAGATTTTGTGTTCATGTTGGCAATCCTTCAACGCAGAAATGCTTTACCTATTACACTAGACATTTGTCGTGAGCTGATATGTTCATGTTGGTCTCAGTTACCACCTACCTAAGTCTTAGACTTGATTCTGGCGATCGTGAGTTTGCAACTCCATCGCAAACCTCGGTACAACCAACAATACTAAAACAAACAACCCCGTGAGCAAGATTTTAGATGCTCAAAGTTTGCTTTTTTTTCTCTTGTCTGTCTTAAAGATGCTCGGCGGAGGCCGATGAAGTTTTTGGAGCTAAAGATGTAGTACTGATTGGAGAAGAATTGCAATATTGGTGTTTTTGCTGGTGGTTGTTTTTCCTACAGCACGGAGTCTATTATAGTCCATGGAGCTGACGAGGCACATTTTGTATGCATTCTTTGCTCATCTAGTTCTGTATTGGACCTAGTCTCCGGGGATTCTGACGGTCGACGCTAACATGAAGATATATTCATGCCTATTTATCCATCTAGTAAAGACTTGTTTAGTGCCCAGTACCTATAATAGCACAGAATCAGAGAAAAAAATATACTAGGCACTTCATAGCTCCGGACAATAGAAATAGTCAGGGTAAGGCAGATAGAATTTCCTACTGACCAGGTACCTAGTAGTTAATACTACAAGATGGATGCTTCTTCCAAATCCTAAGTCGCCGGCGTCTCTTACGTGTGTCATCCTAAGTCAGGAAAGTACCCATTTACATAGGCAACGCTTATTAGTTTACAAGATAATTCGATGCTATTACGGTGAAGTAAACACGCACGGGGGCTGTGTCTGCAAGACTACAGAAAAGGGAGAAAAAGAAAAGACACCTCTTTCCTTCTTAATATTTTCCTAACCTAGGTCATAACAGCTCGCATTCAATTCTTTAAATTATATCAAGGCAATAATTCGAATCAAGACATCCTGAAATATACATTCTAATTGTAGAATCAACGCTAGAAAAAAAATCGTAGTAGTGTGTTAATTTGATAATAACGACTTCAAAACTCTTTTCCCGACCTGCTCTCTCCCATTGGGGTTTATATTCTTGTCGGCTGTTCGTTGTTCGAACCATTTCAGGATGCACGATAACTGAAGTTTAAGGCTATGAAGACCTTGGGACTTTCTTATAAGCTCGAGCTATAGAAAGCAGCGGGGAATTCAGGACTTGATTTCTTAAATCTCAATGATATGCAGATCAGACAGAGGAAGCTGGCATTAGGCGCTCTGTTAGACTTGGGCTAACACATCATAACACGCTGTGATCGTTCAAGGGTAGGCTCACAGGTCTCGCGTGTTACACTTTTAGCTAAGGCCATTAAGCTCAAGAGAAAAGAATCAGAATTTATGAGGAAGAAGAGGCCGAAATTACGGCTTAGACCATGTTTCAAAGATCTGATAAGTGCTATGGAAACATGATCCTTGAATCGAAATTAGAATTGATTACAGTTGGATTTGGCATGTGGACAGTCCGCTGATCTATCTAACGGTCAAATTGTCTAACTTGTATAGCCGCTGCTGGCTTACGGCCGAACACCTGCCATGTAAAAATTTCCGGTGATATATGGAAACCTTTAGAAGGCACCCCCATAAGGACAATAAAGACAAAGATACATATGGAAAAGAGATCAAAATCCATGAAAAATTCTAAAATAAAACTAAGTAAGACTGGGCTGGGATATGAAGATTGTCCTGGACTCATCTTTACCTTGGAAGAAATAATGTGTGAAGTAGAACAGATTATTCACGAAGCTCTTGAAATCAGAGATAAATTCTTTGAAGCATCATGTCCTATCATGGATAGATAATTTAGTTTCAATGTCTGCGACGAAGAGTACTATTCGCGTCCATGATCTATAAGAAGGAAACATGTTGATTGAAAGAAAATCCATTCCATCCAAACCTTTTCCTAGTCCAATTGATGGTGATGGATCCGACACTGATACTGCTAAGGTTTCGAAGGATCTAGGGAGAAGAGATATTTAGAAGGACAGGTATGTAGAAACGCTATCATGTATAGGCATAGTATATAAGGTAGGTTAGATTACTTATTCCTGGCATTGTAACCTGCTTAGGAGTACTTATTTAAATGTTGTATTATAAAGTAGGATCGGTTTCTTATGAGTTAGTGGGCTATATCTCAAGGACGTCAATCCCCTAGTTACGCACTTCTATGTATACCTTCAACCAGAGCATTGAATTTCATTACATAAAGGTAGGAAAATTCATCAAAAAGCCAAGTAACTATTAAGAAATATCGAGTGGATGAGATATTTACCTGGTTGATCACTTCAAGTTACCCCCTCACGTATGATCACGAAAATAACGCGCGTTTGACCAGACTCGTCAAGTAAGCCATACGATTATAAATCAAAAACCTGACGATGGTACGTCGACTATACCCCATATATATCAGGTCGGGGTTGAGATGAGGAGTGTCACGGGCCGGCACCGGCCTAGTTGGTATTGCGTGATTCTCCCGCAACTGTCGCCATCGGCGTCGCGATACGATTCGCTATATCACGTACCTGTATAAATAACCTCTCACGATATCCCAAAACTGGAATAGATGGATAGTAAAATTTCGACAAAATATCCACCTACTTATTTCTAGTGATTAGGTATCCGGAAGTGACCGTCAAGATGCCTACAGAATTCATTAGCATGACCTTCCCCAACCCGTCTACAGACATCCACCCCATCCCTAACTCCTCCATTGACCCGGACTTCCTGGAACGGTATGCCCGGAACCTGGACGACTATGCCTTCGACTACACCCTAGTGCCGTACGATTCCTCGTTCTACGACCCGTGGACCATGGGCGCGACGATCGCAGCCAAGACCAAGAACCTGAAGATCATCATCGCGCTGCGACCTAACACACTGTACCCCACCGTAGCAGCCAAGGCCCTAGCGACGCTGGACCAGCTGTCGCGCGGCCGCGCGGTCGTGCACTTCATCGCCGGCGGCAGCGACGTGGAGCAGGCGCGCGAGGGCGACTTCCTGAGCAAGGAGGAGCGGTACGGGCGGCTGGAGGACTACATCAAGATTCTGAAGCGCGCGTGGGCGTCCGACGAGCCCTTCGACTGGGACAGCAAGTACTACCAGTTCAAGCAGTTCACGAACAAGGTGCGTCCCATCAACGGCAAGAGCATCCCCGTCTCCGTCGGCGGCTCGTCCGCCGACGCGTACCGGATCGGGGGCAGTCTGGCCGATATCTTCGGCCTGTGGGGCGAGCCGTTGAAGGAGACGAAGGAGCAGATCGATCGTATCTATGAGGAGGCGAGGAAGGCGGGGCGACCCGAGAGTGATAGGCCCAGGATTTGGGTCACTTTTAGGCCGATCGTGGCGGAGACGGAGGAGCTGGCGTGGGAGAAGGCTCACCGCACGTTGGAGTTGTTGAAGGGTGCTAAGAATGATAGCCGGGGCCGTCCGAGACCCGATGCCCCGGCTGCGCCGCAGAACGTGGGCTCGCAGAGGCTGCTGGAGATCGCGAAGAAGGGCGAGGTCCAGGACCGGGCTCTGTGGTACCCCACGGTGACGGCGACAAACGCGCGGGGCGCGTCAACAGCGTTAGTGGGTTCTGTGCAGACAATCGTTGACTCACTCCTGGATTACGTTGATTTGGGCGCGGAGCTGATTTCGATCCGTGGGTACGATAACTTGAATGATGCGATTGATTATGGACGATACGTCTTGCCGCGGGTACGGGAGGCGCTCAAGGAGAGGGAGGAGAAGAAGACCAATGGAACTCATTAGTAGAGCATAAGACCTAGTATACATTACCCGAGTACTGAGTACCTAAGCTATAGCATTTCATTGAAAAACCTGTAAAATGAGATGAGATGGTTCTCCATATCCGCTATAAGATGAAGGGTGAGTGATTGAAAGATTTCCCTAGTATGGGTACTAGGTACATGCGGCTTATTTCGCGATTCACTTCAAGCAGAGAAACTGTTTACGTGTAGGTATGGTCATGAGAAAGGAGTGGACATTCTGACCATGGCGATCAGGTACTATCAAAAGATCATAAATTGATTGAACGCCTTTCCAGCCTTTCCAGATATGACCATCTTCATCCACCTACGAAAATAATTCGACGAACCAGCCATGCTATATCCCTTAATCTAATGGGGCGACCTTTACTGCAGTCCGTTCTGGCTGTTGAACATCAGGATCTTCGATAGCTGCGGTCGTCTGATCGGTGGGGCTCGTCTTTCCATCCTCCATCGACAACGCTTTACCAGCTAGTTGCTGCTTTACGAAGTCATAGAACTTATTTCTCCTGGATTCATCCGATACCAAGTCGGAAACGTAACGGGAGGCTTTCGCCACCATCAGATCCCAAAGATCTTTGCAGTCTTGCAGGTCTCGTTCAAGAAGGACCGCCGCCACGACTGTATACGTAAGGAAACCCGCGGTCTCTGCATCCTGGACGATCTTATTCTTCAACGCATGCTTTTCTATGTCCTGCGCCGCTTGTGCTAGGGAAGACCCTAGAATGGACTTTGTACCGGGGTTAAAACTTCCATTGAAGTTTTGGTACGAAAGGAGCTTCGTCACAAATTCTCTGTGAGGGTCCGATGTGGTCTTACTGGGCTGCGTCTCTGCTACCTTCTTCTTCCCTCCTATTGCTGGAATTAGCGACCTCCATCTGAATTTCGGCAATATTGACATGCTAGTTCTTTTCGCCTGCTTTTTAGCCAGGGCGCGCTCACCGTTATTTCCCAGGGGGCTTCCGGCTTCCAATAGGAAACCCATTTCGAAGGAATCATCAGACACACATCCTAAATCTTCTACGAGGCCAAGGTAGCCACCCTCGGTGAGAGGGTCGTACGGGTATGAGTTGAACTTGCAATCGAGATTCGCTGTGTTGACACCACTGTAACCTCGTTTGATTTGACTGATCGATTCCGATGTTGAATCTTGAATCATGCCACGTGGTTGAAGTAGATCATCAAGATTATCAGCAGCGTCACGCAGTGGGATCTCGTTGTCTCCATATTTGGGTTTGGGAATTTCCTGCTCGAGGAAGAAGCTCGTCCATTTAGACACAAGCGAGAATCGACAAGCGAGCTCAGTTGCTTGAGTTGGTGAAAGTATTTGCTTCTTGGGATTTCCGACGTCCTCCACGATAGCTTGCACTCCAAGATTATGAATGATGTTGTCGCGTTGTTTCAGTGCTGTCACTGGGATAGTAGTAGACTCTCTGTCGCCGTTCGACTTGACTGTCTCAATAACGACACTTCCCAGCTTGTCTAAGGGCGAGTCGGGTTTGGAGAGAAAATAAACCCTGTTGCCTTGAAAGGGATTGAGGTCTCTGAAGTCAGCTGGCGATGCCAAAAATCGGTCGTAATCATCCTTCCCGTTGAGTTTGATTCCCATAGTGCTAACATGGGTTGTAAGAGCGGCTTTTAACATAGACACGACGCGATCTTCCCAACCGCCTGTGCTCGCTTTCGGGATGACCTCAGAATAACCCCCTCCGTGGGAAGCGATCCCTTGGACTAACGCATGAGAGACATGGGCACCGATTCCAAGTGAGAAGAATCGCACTGCTCCCTGCGAACTTGCTTTGGTAGTTTGAACGAGCGTCAAAGTCTCATTAAGTCGCCACACCTCTCCATCTGTCAATATGATCATGTCGCAAGGACAGGATTTATCTCTACTGGCGATCATTGCGGCAAGGGCAGGTAGCAACTCAGTACCTCCCATATCTGACTTGAGCTCTTTCACATGATCCAGGGCTAGCTGCAGAGACTTAGATGTGTAGTGACGTGATTTATCCCAGAGTTGTTTATAACTTGACCCAAAGGACCAAATGTTGAATTTCCGGTCAATGGGAATGCCCTTCAGGAAAAATCGAAGCGATGATTTCACCGCTTCTATCTTATCCTGCATAGAACCGGATCTGTCGATTAAAAAGAGGACCTCCCCTTCCTTGGCTGTTTCCTTGCTCTCTAGCATGAGTGAAGAAGGGATGGTGACCATCATAGCCTTTTGATTGTCAAGAGTTGGGTGTGACTCGAGCCAGGCATGAGCATCGTCTACCTTGCTAGGGGAATTTGTTTCGATAGTCAGAATGAAGTCCTCGTGCAAAACCCCTACACTAGAGTCCAGCTCTACCGTAGCAACGTCTATGCGGGACTCCTGACTCTTCCGCAGGAGATTTGCCCAATTCGACACTTTGCGTTTGCTAAGTGCCTCATCTAGTAGAACCTTGTGGGTATCACTCTTAATTTGAATGATCTTCTCAGCCTCCATAACCTCAAGCTGTAGAGTGAATGAATTAGGCGTTGCCCCAGAAACATTGACCTGGATGTCTGAAGGGGCACTTCCGTATCTACTTGCAATGGCAGTGGGAATAGTGAACTCCGTGATGTTCTTCTCTTGCGAAAATTGTCGCTTCAATAAAGTGACGTATGTAAGTTCGGCTTCAAGTCTTGTATCCGTAGGAATATTCCCCAAAGATGCAGTAAAAAGTTCAGGGGTATTCTGCTCTAGCAAAGCGGCAGTGCGCTGCGCCGCAACAGCTTGATGGAAAGCCTGCCGAGCTTTGGCTTTGGGCTTTACTTTGGCTCTCATGGTTTTATCCCGACCAATTCGACAGCTGAAGCTTGTGACTGTGCACCCACTGGGCAAGGGGAATACGTAGGATGCTTTTGGTATAGGGATATCGGCATTGTTCCAGAATACCTGCGATACTGTTACTCGCGCTGCGTCGTCCACGATCCGGCCGTTAATAGAAACAGACAGGGGCGATAACAGATTCCTCGTAGGTTCCTGGAGAATATTGTCGGGGAGTACTTTGATAGTCGGTTCGTCAGGTAATATGTGGACATGATATGCTACATGAGGTTGTCCCCCTATATCAGCTGGGAGCGGCTCCCGCGGATCCCAAACGATGCCTGCGGAGAATACGGTCATAATTGATGACTTGTGATTTGAGATACGAAAGGAGTTGCTAGTAAAAAAACAATAGACAGCAACAGAGAAGGACGCTGGACTAACAGTCAATCATATAAACTCGAGGAGTCGAATAAGGGGCCCCATATTGTCCACCCTAGATCCATCATAACATGATGCCTAAAATGACTGGATCCTTCAGCTCTGCAGTGCAACGCTGTCCATATGGATCGAGATGCTAGCGTCAGCCAGCGAAAGAGCCCCGAGAACTGCCTTGGAGTCAGCCTGACTGAAGGATCCACCCCCCCTCTTTCGTGATAGGTAGAACTTCCAATTGATTCCTAAGCTTATTAGATAGACGGAAGGCTTCCAAGGTTGCTTTCTGGATGAAGCCCTGGTATATCGTATGTCAAATGCACAATTAGCTCGAATTTAGCGATGTCGTTTACACCATCTATCGGAGATGTGGTCATGATGGCCCAGATTGCTTGGGCACTCGCCCAAGCATTCACCAAGGGTCGGAAATCAGCCCCTGCCGAGTTCTGCGAGGTCGAGCACCAACTATACTCACTCAGCGCCGCTTTGGAAGCTATCAAGAGGGCTCAAGAAAAAGGCGTTCTCGACATTGAACATATACATCTTCATTCAGCGTCGTCAGAGAGCAAGGATAGATCATACGACCAAGACGCGGTGAAGAATATCCTTCAAAATTGTCTACAAACGTTGACGCACCTCGAGAAAATAGTTAAAAAGTGTAATATAATCAGTAAGCCAAACTCATCATCCCATGGTCTTGGTAGTTGGAGTCAACATGTAGTTAGAAATTGGAGGAAGATTGAGTGGACAACCGAAAAGGGGGACCTAAATGCACTGAGAAGTCAAATTATGATCCATATCAATAGCCTGAACCTCCTGCTTGGGGTTGCTACTAGGTGCGTAACTTGGTAGTCTCCTATGTGCTGTACAAGAGATGCTGACATTCGTTAGTTCTCAGACGGCCGCCATTCGAAAGTCCGTTGACACGTCTTTTGCCATGATCAAAGAACTGTATGAATGGTACGAAGGCAACATAAAAGACTCTGTGATATCTGGGAATGATGGCTCGGCACCGAGTCCAACCTTACCAGACTACGCGTCTGCAGTGGCACCAGCCGAGACATTCGAACTCTCTATTCGGACGAGTCGAGGGAAAGACACGATCTGCCCTCGTGCCCATTTTAATCGTGACTGGGATCAGAACCCTCTTATCGACTCGGTATCTTCGGACGCGGAGTCTATGCTCGTATGCGCTTGTCGTAATGATGGTAAACCTGGGCCACATCAGTCTTCGGTGCAACGGTATAAGCGTAAGTGTAATTGGGGATATGGATACGGGATTGAGTTTTCTCTGACTTCACAGTGTCTAATATCACTTTCCCTGCTCGACTCGCAGGCGAAAAACGTGCCTGGATTTTATTCAAGACTACTGACAAAGCTACTCACCAGCTTGTCACCCTTTACATTACCACAATTCGCCCTAATTGTTCGTAAATTCCTCCTGCCCCGATCCTGGTGCTGCTTGCTAAAAATAACGAAGACATCCGAGCAGTAGAGGAAGTCATCCTTCAGGATCTTGCTATTCGACAGGCAGACGCAATCCTGAAGCAAGGCTCTGGTAATAACCTTTGCTACCTATCGGCTGATACCGGAGAAGAGCGTCTTCTTGCTTCAATAGGGTAATTGACGCATTAATCATGAGTTGAACGAATTCGTGTATTGGCTAACATGGACATTTTTCGCACAGGGAGCTAAGAACTGCACAACAGTCGATTGAATCTGTTACCTTCAATTATGGAGGACGAACCTACTCCCGTAAATATGTCGAGAATATTCAAATCCTGCAGTATCAGACCATAAGCCTTGATTTGTTAGCAAAAGGGGGCCAGACAGAACCATTACAACCCCTAGATTATGCGGAAGTCTTTATCACTTACGGCGAACAAGACGAGGGGACGCGGGGTGACGTGGTCAGCAGCACGCTTCACTGTAATTCGAATTCAACAAGGCGCCAAACAAATATACCTGCTAATTTGAATCAATAGTAAAACGAAACACCCATCTGAAGCTCGACGAGAACCATGCCTTCGTGAAAATAGACTCAATTGAAACGATGGGAACATTCGGGGACGGGCGCGTGGTGTGCATTGGCGATATATGCTTAACGATTCAGCTTACGAGCAGACAAGCTGCAAGAGAGCTCCATGAGAGGTTGGAGGATATGCGAATGGAATTATTTCTTAGAGATCTTCGATATCCACGGTCAGATGAGTCGGTAGCCGTTCGTTTGTAAGTTCCCCTTGAATATTTCATCCTCAGGATATTATACCGAGAATGACGTGATTCAGGCAATTCGCCAGCATCGAATGCGAATACATGTGTGTCTCTGATGCCGACGTAACAGTAACCGTCGATAACCGTGGGAAACATCGACTCATCATTGAGAGTCGTAACAACTGTATCCTGATGAGCCAAATACTCGCAGATGACTTTTCTAATTCGCTTTCGGGAAGGCCCAATTACAGCCAGCCAACCTATGTTGTTCAACACGACGAGGACGGAACTCGTAGTATCTACAGATACGAGCATGGATTCAAGTACTTGAACCTAGGCGGTAAACAAGGTATATCAACCTCCGATTTGCTGGTTTCCGTCTATAGCTTACGCGTCTTGCATAGCCAACCGAATGTTCAAGCTCGCTTGGGAGACAATGTCGATGGAGTTGCGGACTGCTGGAATCCATTTGAACCGGGACTGAAACAATACTCGGGTTTCTATGGCAATATCTTGATAGACCGCAATAATTGCCTTCGGCTACAAACTGTTGAAAAAGGTCATAGCCCGTCAGGATCGGGAATGGTTGGGGATGGCCGGGGAGATTTGTAAAGTATCCCCGATTTGTTGGCAAGGCATCGCACCGTATCAATCGTCTAAATCCTCAGCAGATTGCATATACAGCTGAGCTCTGGTAGACGCGACTAAGTGAGTTGTTGACACGCGAGATGCTGGTCCTTTCAGGTTGACCACCGTTTGCGACGTTCAGGAAGATAAAGCGGCCCACATGAAAAACACCGAACAGACCAAATGTACCATGAAATGCAATTGAGGTCCGCCAAGGACAGGTTTTTTTCCCACTGACACTCCTAAATCACGATAAATGCGAATATAGGCTCGGTAACATGGCCATATATGATATGTTCCCAACGCCGCTGCTAACAGTCGAGCCAACGGAGAGAAACCCGGCTCGTTAAGGATAGCGAGACAGATCAAATTGGTTGAGAGCAACAAGCCTCCGTATTGGCGTAGAATAAGTTTTGCGGCCACATTGCAACCAGGAAGCTGTCGATCTGGTGTGAATATAAACGATAGAGCTGCTGCTGTTTCGATGATAGCATGGAGAACGAATGGTAACTTGGCCAATATCATCTTCGCGATAGGGCACCAATACAACCATCCAAGTAATTGGTGACGGGTGACAAAAGGGCTCAATTGACGGTGGATGTTGCTGTTGCCAAGTTGAGAAGATTGTAGGGTTGGGTAGAGGGCCTTTGCGTCCAAAGGAGTAATAATGCACGTGAAAACGGGGGGTTCTATGGGGAATTCCAGCGAATTTAGGCCCCTTGCGTGAGCCTACAGCTACTAGGTATGGATAATAAGCGAACGCTAGCCCTGGAGCTGATACTGCAGGGTTCCAGGGTTCTTTAAGGGTGTCTACTATGTACGTCGTAGGCTCGTAGCACTGTAGCAGACAAGTGCTAGTGCCATTACAGATCTAGATCCAGAGCCTCGTGTCGAAATCATACTGAATTCGGATAATAGGAACTCGGCTTCTCAGGTGCCGAGTTGGGTCCCCTTTCAATTGCCAGATGATTCATGACTTCGTCGTTGACGGAGTTGGGACCACTAAGAAACGTCTAATTGGTGATCAGCAGATCATAGCTTTGCTCGAAAATAGAACCCATCCTTGTACGTTAGTTCGTACATGGGATGGCGATCTTGTGCGATTGTCTAAAAAGCATGCATGTACTGTCCATATGTGAGTGAGTGAGTGAGTGAGTGAGTGATAGAGAGAGGTGAATAGAACGAATAGATGAGGTAGAGGTGAAGAAAAGGAAGAAAAGGTGCTTTGCTTCAAAGTTCAAGGTTGAAAGCTAGATGAGATTAGAATTAGGGCAGAAGTGGCAGGGCCTAGACTGCCAACCTTATTAGAGCACGGTCCTTTGATAGGCACAGACACCTAGCCTCCAGAGGAAACGGCGACCTAGTAAGCTGTCCTGGTGCCTGAGCTAAATCGCACTAACGGCCGCTAATTCTTAACGTGGGTAGGTACGGTTGGAGGTACACACTGCTCACACACAGCTCATATTAAGTACCTGTGTCATGATTGTTTCAACTGTCGGTCGTCCTACCCCGATCAACGACTGCGGTCGTGATTGCAACCTCGAGTCTGGTAATTTTTATCATAGAGCACCTACCCGAAACACCAAGTGCTTTGAACTTTCCTATCAGCTTCCTTACCGAGTGGTTGGTTTCCTCTTTTCCTTCTCTTTCAACCTCTACCTTGTAGATTCATGTCATCCATGATCTTGGTCAAAGGGTTAAAAGTCTTGGCACCTCGTCTTCTCGTCTTTCTCCTATCAATCTTGTCTAGTACTACCTAATAAGCTAGAGATACCATTGTATGTAAATGGATCGATAGCATCCATCGATTGCTCTTGGATATAGGCTAGTAGTACCTACTATATTACCTAGTATCACCTCGGCATCACAACATCAGCAGCTAGCCTATATTGTTCTTTAGCTCCTATTATCCATTCCACAGCCGCTGGCAAGATTCTATCCATATTTTAGTCTCATTCAAGTGTCTGAAGTTGGGAATATCTTCACTCACTTCATAATTCCCTTGTGCGCCATCAACCTATTCTTCAAGTCTCACTTCATACAAAGATCGACAAACACACACCGCCAAGTATAATGGCGTCACCAAACACGTACGGGGAGCTGGGCCTCTCCATCATCGGGTTAGGAGCGCAGTATCCTCCATACTTGCTCAAGCCAAGCGAGGTGAACAAACTCGCCACCAAGTACTACCCAGATTCACCCGCGTAGGTAACCCTCCGATGACATCAGTTGCCTGTACTGATAAGTTCTTGGTACAGTATGCAAAAGGTTCTCGACATAAACAAGTACACAGGCATTGACACACGTTCCTCCATCGGAACTTCAGACCACCCCTTAGTGAATAAGGAGGATGCGCCGTCAATAGCGGAACTTCACAAAACGTTCATATCAGATGGTGTGCCGCTTGCTATCGAGGCTTCGAAGAAAGCCATTGCGGAAGCTGGTATCGATATTTCCGAGATTACTCATATAGTTTCTACAACTTGTACCGATAGCGCCAACCCTGGATTTGATCACTTTGTCGCAAAAGGACTAGGTATTTCCAACAAGGTGGAAAAGGCCCTGTTGCACGGCGTTGGTTGTGCAGGAGGATTGACGATACTTCGAACCGCCGCCAACTTAGCTTTAGGTCATTCTATGAGACGAAAACCAGCCAGGATCTTGTGCGTTGCTCTCGAGGTGAGCACAACGATGGTCCGCAGCGAACTGAACAGCATCAATGAATTGCAAGAAACGCGCATTGGACCTTGTCTGTTCTCTGATTGCGCCTCTGCCCTCATCCTCACTAACGGGATTGGGCGGCCGACATTTGAACCGATTTACGAACTGCTTGGATGGGAACATCAAATTCTACCGGACACAGAGGGTGATCTTGGCTTTGATGTGGACCCCGTCGGCTGGAAAGTGGTACTCACACCTCGAGTTCCAAAATTAACAACAGACGTGCTCAAGCCGAGCTTCCACGATCTATTAGAAAGCGTTCCGGATCTTCCTGCTGGGTACAGGGAAGCGCCAGATTTTGACTGGGCCATACACCCAGGTGGTTTGACGATCTTAACCGGTGCCGAGAGAGTGATGGGTATTTTACCAGAGCACATGCGCGCTAGCTATGATACATATATGAACCACGGAAACTCCAGTTCGGCGACTATTTTCAGTGTGATGAACCGATTAAGGAGCAAAGACATGGACGCGGTAGCTCCCGAGGGTCGGGCTCGAGATTACGTGGTTGGCTGTGCGTTCGGGCCAGGGATTGCCGTCGAGATGTGTTTGCTTAAACGCAACATGGGACGCCTTGGACTTCATACTCCCCCTGAGACCGATAGTG
Organism: Rostrohypoxylon terebratum; assembly: GCA_022497145.1. NCBI lineage: Eukaryota > Fungi > Ascomycota > Sordariomycetes > Xylariales > Hypoxylaceae > Rostrohypoxylon > Rostrohypoxylon terebratum. The sequence goes on along the minus strand of MU385907.1, from coordinate 7,065 downwards.
AAGCCAGCATAAGCGAAGCCGGCGAAGACATCGACTGGGCGAGTATAGACCCCAAGGAATCAATTCCAGGCACACCTGGATCCGACATCCGAGACGAACGAAAACTATCTCTAAGTGATGCTATGTTTATTAGCGAAGCAATCGCTAACGCGGAATTAGATTAGAAGACCATCATTAGAGCAGCATATGTATCACAATATACCCATATCGCATTCTTGTTTGAATAAGATTTATATCACATCATTTGTTGCTGAAAGTTGATAGCTAGCGATGCGAAGCCTGTGATGTGATGAATGGATGAATGGATGAATGGATGAAAGAAAGGCGATTGGAATGTTCCCTGCTACTCCAGTCTCCAGTCTCCAGTATTGCCTATTGCTGTACGAAGTATTTAGCGGGGAATTACCTACTGACCCCGGAAGTGGTATTTCCTCTTTCTCAGCTGCCTTAGCGGGTTAGCATGGGTAGCACAGGTACATACATAGCACGACCCCCCCTATCACCACTAAATGATAAGGAATTGGAGAATCTCCAGGGCTTAGAACCTTGGAAATCTTGGCTATTGGAACGTTCAAACGCGCCCCATTCATCATTCATCATTTACATAAACCAACTTACCAGCTATCCAGTATGTTTCGATGCCGATGATATTACCTTCCGATCGGGCTACTCTGCTCCCGAAATTTTGGTATCTCCTCCCGTTGGCTTTGTTCCTCGTTATCACTATGGAATATCTTCATGGGTTCGGGTTTAGTTACATCGTCCTCTGGCTGTCGGCGTCGGCGTCGGCGGGTGCTAAAAGCACAAACGCTACGGGGAATTCGCCCGGTCTGCCAATGGTCATTAATACCTGGGGTGGGCCGTTCACCGCAGCTACAGATGCAGCGTACCTATCTCTATTAAACCCCGAAACATCGGCTCTTGACGCTGTTGAGGTCGGTTGTTCTACCTGCGAGGCCAACCAATGCGATGGAAGCGTAGGTTACGGCGGCTCTCCGGACGAGAATTGCGAGGTAAGGCATCTGGATCGGTTCCCAGGTTACAGGGGACCAGGTACCTAATTGACCCGCCTAGACAACCCTCGACGCCATGATAATGGACGGCACGACAATGAAATCCGGCGCTGTCGCTGCTCTCAGGCGCGTCAAGGACGCGATCTCCGTAGCCCGCGCAGTGCTTGAACACACTACGCACACGCTTCTAGCTGGCGACTTCGCGACAGATTTCGCCGCGCAAAACGGTTTTACCGTTGAGAATCTGACAACGGAAGCTTCAGCCACATCGTGCGCGCAGTGGCGTGCCGCAAACTGCCAGCCCAACTACCGCATAAACGTGTCACCTGACCCGAGCTCCTCCTGTGGTCCATACAAGCCCATAGCCCTAAACTCTAGTGATGAAGGAGCATATGTGAGTGAGTTGAGGCCGAGGGATAAGGGACCGCCGGAAGGCCATGATACCATATCCATGATCGCGCTACATGCTTCAGGCACCATGGCCGCAGGTACGTCGACGAACGGGGCTAGTCGGAAGATACCCGGACGCGTCGGTGACGGCCCGATAACGGGCAGCGGATCGTATGTCGATGGGGATGTGGGCGGGTGCGGGGCTACCGGAGACGGTGATGTCATGATGCGCTTTCTACCGTGCTACCAAGCAGTCGAGAACCTCCGGCAAGGAATGAGCCCCGGAGAGGCCGCTGAGGACGCGGTGAAGAGGATGCTGAAGAAGTATCCGGAGGTGCAGAGCGGGATTGTGGTTGTGAATAATAAGGGTGAGCATGGTGGTGCTGGGTCCGGTTGGACTTTCACATACGCGTATCGAGGGGGTAGTATGAACGAAACGGCTGTGGTGAGCGTGCCGCCTATTGATAAAGGGGCTCTACATTCACGGTAAACATGAAATTGGAATGTTTCCTCAATCAACCATGGAAGCTTCACCAACATGCATAGCACTCTCAGATTCTATCACTATAAGGTTATCAATATGGGTAGGTACTTTATTAACTAGCGGTTATATATGACAAGCACCTAAAATAGTACCTTACACACCCATATGTATGAAAGCTGCCCACAGAGGAGGACCAGCATTTTCCTGCTGGTGGGGTTCCATAACCTTGCCTTTATCTTTGTTTGATAACCCAGGATCCAGTCTCAATGCCTCAGCATTATGCTTCAACATCTCATCACGAATCTTATGGATCGCTTGATGCAGACTCCATGCCACGGGTACTCCATCTAAATTACCTTCAAATAGAGTCTGATATATCAAAAGAGCGACCTTAACACACACGCTATTTGAAACCCCCCAGAGGGGTCCAACAACGTGGCGGAAGCCGGCAATCCTACAGGCATTCATTAAGTCTATTCCTCCATTGAAAGAATCCCTATTGTCTATGTAGCCCATTGAGCATATAGAAAGATAGGCCAGCAGTGGTGGCTCCCTTTCTCTGAACCGAAGTGACTGGAGGTTCCGGATGGCTAGAAACGTGGCCTTTTCCGGGTCTTCATCCTTAGTGAGTAGCCCGTTGAGGGATGGGTCCTGTAAGTTTATAACCCCATGCCCAACATAATGAAACATGTCGCAGTCTAGCGTGGCTTCGAGGAGCTCGTCATGTTTTGGACAGAGGTGGAGGGAAACGTAATTGTCTCTGTGTAGGAGAAATCTTGTTACCGCCCGTGCTTCTTGCGCTGCGAATTCCAAGGCGTCGTGCCCAGGTATATTATCCATTGAAACAACTACACATTCTCGAGGGGCGCCGGACTTGCGATGTTTTCGATGGTCTTCTTGTCCTTTATACGGCCATTTCTCGTTGAGTTCCCGGCCATATGTAATTTCACCAACAGACATGCTATATGAAGAGATGGCCCGATCTAAGACCGTTCGATGTGACCTTTCGCGATGATAATCGGCTGCATGAAGTGGCAACAAGCGTAAAGGCCCAGTTGGAACCCAGTAGATCCTTGGCCATTCATCATACTTTCGGCCCACATTACTCTTGCAAACTCCCATTAGGTCAAGAATCGGATCCACGGATTCCCAGAGCCATTCTAGAACTTCGAACGCTTCTTCCTGACTTGAACGAAACCTCTTGACGGCTCGAAGAATGTCGTTATAGGTCAATTTGGAGAGGTGGATAGTTTCGATTGAGGCAGGGAATATTAAGAAAGCATCAGAACGAAAACGAGAGACGTTGATAACCACGACAGTTTCTCCCGATTGAGCGGCAGACCTAAGTGTCAAGACCTCAGGGAGGCTTAGGAAATTACTAAATTCTTTGTCACCTCGGATTTCCCCTAGGAGAGAAGCGAATTGCTTCACTAGATCCAAGTGTTGTTCCGCGGGCTGCTTGAGTCTAGTAGCATGGTCCAAAAATGGCAGGTCTAGAGCATCCCTCAACTCCTGGAAGTTTTTAGCCCATTCTGGGTGCTTCTTGTAAAGAAGACTTATATCTGGCCTTTTCTGGAGGAGTAGATTATTAATGGCAATTCTTCCATGCTCTAGAAGCTTGAGTGCATGCTCCTTCGAGCGTCCATCCTCCAAGGCTGCGGCTGCAGCTGTCGAAGATAACCCGTCACAGTAGTACAAGAAACATTGTTGGTTTATCTCGCGAAGAGCTCGTTGACTGTGTAAGCCAATAATTTCACTGCCAGCTCAGTCACGTAGCTCAAGTCTTTCCAGGCCTGGCATGCCTCTAACCACGAAGTTGCATCGTACACGATACTAATGCGATCGATGGAAGGGCTCGAGTCAGCCTCTATTGCCAGCCTCAATGCCTTCACAGCGTCACCCAATAACGAAAGTTGCTTTGACTTTTCATATTGCCTTTTGCGAACTTCAAAAACACCACGGCAGATTATTGTCTTCAAGGACTTGTCAGTCATTCTGCCAGCCACTTTAAAGACGTAAACTTCAGCATCCTTCAGATCAGCTGGCGAATGTGTCTTGTCATACCGCAACTGTAAAAAGCGACACATGCTCGTTGCATATAGGTCGCGTGCGCGCCCGGGTGGAGCTGATTGTATGGCCTCCTTGGTAATTTCAATTGCTTCATCAAGTTCCTGTATGTCTCCAGTATTTTTGTAACTCCAACCTAGACATGCTCCTAAACGGTGGAGGAATCTGTGGCGTAAGACTTCGCTCACTGATCTTCTAGCAACGATCCCTCGCCATAGGTCAATAGCTGAGTCTAGGTCTTGCGGGTCACCTGTGTACCTGTGCAGATTGAACAGATTTTCTGCTAAAGTTTCTTGCGTGTATAATAGATTCCTCTTTCCAAGCTCCCCTGGTCCTTTCGTATCCAAAGCTTCATGGCATCTAGGTATTGCCCGCTTAAGAGCATTTCTATCTCCTGTGCATACGTATCGTTTCAGGAGAAAGCTCCCTAAGTTGCTCAACACCGTCCTTTTCTCTTCACATTCCATTCCGCAAGAATCGGCTGTATTCTCAGCAACTTTGATGGCCTCGTTAATCTGGCTTATATCCCCAGTATATTCATAGCGTTTCACGAACACAAGAGCCACGTTATGTAAGTGCAAGGGCTTGAAGGGTTTCAATCTTGCCTCCTCAGATTGAACTAGTCGCATTGCTTGGTCAAGAACCTCCTGTTGGCCACTGTTCTCAGACCGAAGTAAAAGCAAGACGATCAACTGGTCCAAAACTTTTAGTCTGAATGGATCCTTTGCGGGCAAATCTTTGTAGAGCATGCCGAACTCGATTGCTTGGTTGAGAGTTTCCAATCTCGGCTCATGAATCAAGTACCGCGACGCTAAGTGCATAGCTAAATGACACTTTTCTTTTGCCATGTCTTTCGAATCGCACTTTTCAATGGCTACTTCAAGGCTCGATATGATTTGATCGAGGTCAACTTTCCTATCATGGAGTTTGTAACGTACTTCGAGCGCTCGTTGTAGACCATGTGCAATTGCCAATCTACCATTATTATCTGGTACCATGTTGGCAGCGACCACGGCTTCCTCGTAATATTGAATTGCTTTGTTCAGGTCGGATTCTTCATGTTTACCTTCATATTTACATCGAAGTTGGTCGCCAATAATGGACAACAGTTGTGAGCGAGTTGCGAAGTCGGTTGGGATCTTGTCAATAGTTAATTTTGCTAAATCAATTGCTTCTTCTGGCTGGTTAGTTTTGATTAACAGAATGATTAGATCGATATGTTTGCGCAGGAGGGTTGCCCCATGCTGAATCTTTGCATCCTCGTGGTGAAGATCCTAATCCAATGTTAGCGGTGAAAATAATATGGTGCCAAATCATCAAGGCACTGAAGCTATTTTGCCAGGACAAATATTACCTTAAGGATTTTGGCCGAAATTTCTGCTACTGAATTAGACGTAATGCGACTATCATTCGGCAATAGCATATCCATGATCAGCGGGACTATCGCTTTTGGTTCGTTATACTCGCTCTCAGAGAGGATCATTGAGTGAGCTAAAGCAACTGCAGGAAGAGCATCACGGCCATTGTGAAAACACCCTATGAGAGTGAAATCAGGAATGCCTCTTGTTTCTTGCTCGCGGCTATATCGATATTGCTCAAGTTGACGATATCCAAATACAGACCATATTGCGATGCGACCTGAATCTATTCTGCCGATTAAACATACGCGATATATTGGAACAGGTTCATGTGCAGTCATTGACAAAGCCACTATTCACAGAAACTACGTCGAGTATGGGTCCGAGATTAAGTATAACAATTCTACCATTTGCGCCTTGAAGGTTTTCGTGTCTTCTCAATCGAAGCATTACTATGAAGCTGAAATACGAGCCTTTAAGCGCCTTGCAAACGACAGAGACAGACCTGAGTCTATCATCAAACTCCTGGGAGGTGTCAATATTGGTGACGCATATACGCTTCTATTAGAGTATGCAGATATGGGAGATCTAGGGTCTTATATGCGACAAGTGTGTCCACCAACTTCAAAATCGGAAATGAATATACTTTGAATCGGATACTTCAACTCGGAGATGCATTGGCGTATTTACATAGCATTCTTTACTGTGGTGAAAATATGGATATACTTGGGTTTGTTATCCCTATTGTATTGTAGCCCAATTTAGCTAACGGATGACGAACTAGATGGCACCAAAACATCAAACCAAGCAAGATACTAGTCCAAGGAAGTCAAACTGGCATCATATTCAAACTTGCCGATCTTGGTCTTGGTCCTTTCAGGACTATTAGCTCGTGCGCCGAGGACATATTGGATTGGGATAGCTTTGAAACACACATTTATGGTAAGTGGTGGATGAGACATCTAGTTAATGAGAGTGCTTGGATTGATCATTCACAGGAGCACCAGAGAAATTGATAGATAAGACCTTTCCCGACGAAGCCGAGTCTGAATTCGGCCAAATAGCGGACGTTTGGTCTCTTGGTTGCATTTATAGCGAAGTTGCAATATCGAACATGCGGCACGACCGCGTCTGCTGACTCATTGTGGCGGTGGGCGGGCCCACTTACCCTTCCGGGTTCCGCTCACCCCGGCCGCCTCCCGTACTATAAGCGCCCGTCTTCCGTTTTGCAGTGGAGCCGGACGACCGTTTTCTTTCGAAACGGAGCTGTCGAAGACCCGGATTATCTGCTCGGACCACTCCGGATGGCACCCCAGGCCTTCTTCACTTACACCCCTCCTTCCCCTGTCATCGCACTCCTCCCATGACTGGCTGTAGCCCTGGCCTTGCCGCTGACGGCCTGTGCCAAGAAGGAAGCTAACGTGACGAGCTAGCTGGTCCATCCTTCGGCATAGATTCCTTTTCTTTGGTCCCAACCAGTACGATGTCCAAGCACACTATAAGACTTGACTCTTCAGCTATAAAATGCTGACTTCCCTCTTGACTTTTCATTCATCTATCCTACTGAAGCCGGGCTAGCTATATCCACATCTTTACGCACTTGACGGAATGAGCATACCATCTCTACCATTGAGAAATGGCGGCTCTTGACTCATTCCCAGTACCTACGCCGGCTCCCTTTTCACAAGAGGCAAGGAAGAAAGCGGCTTTGACTCATTTTGAGGAATACCTATCGCGTCCGATCGATGACAAG